>APFE031057081.1:74611-94059 GCA_000404065.3 Pinus taeda | reverse complement strand
CTTGCACTCCTCCAAATGAGATCTTAGAGGTATGTAATCTCTCCTCATAAAAACTCAACTAAAGAAGACTAAGTTCCAACAACATTTCACCTCAAAAATATTTAGCTTCTAACTTCCATAGTAACTAGCCAAATGCTTCTTTTTATAGTGCATAAGAGGAGGTTATAGGTCCACCTATGAAGGGATAGAATCCTCCTTCAAAGGGATAAGATCCTCACATCAAGGGGTTAGCTCCTTAAGGTATGGGATGCATGATCCTTAAGAGAGTGAACTTGCCACCTCAAGGTTCCTTCCAAAAGCTTCTAGAAATGACTGAAAGTGAGTTTTTCAGAATATACTCGCGCCTTTTTAGCTTTTACAGGGATCTGCACCTTTAACATAGAGACAGTGCGGTCAGGTGCGCAGGAGACTTGACCATTAGGTGGGGATCACAGGTAATACAAAGAGAAAGTGTGGAACTAGAGTTTTAAAGACTTTGAGGGATTTTCTCTTACTTTCAAGGCTTGATATGAGGAACTGATGCTTCAGACTTGCAGAGGGGGAAAGTATGAGTGGCGATGAACTCACATAGATAGCAGAATGTCAAGGTGACAATTTTTAGTGCAACAGATTGCCCCCTAAAGTGCGAAGTCGCTAATAGATGAAGATAGAGTCTGTCATTTATGAAGAGTGAAGTAATTTATCATTTCAAGGATCATCCTGTGGACACCCTAGTCGGAATCTGTAAAAACATTCAATGCAAAATATATATATGTAGACATATCATTGCTGAGGTAGGCATTCCCATACTCAGATCAAAACTGACTAGAAAACTGGCTAAACTGTTCTGATACATGAATGATTTTGTAATACATCAAGAGTATAGACACATGTAGACATAGTATGGCGCAACCATTTGTTTATGAATATTCCATTGTATAATGAATAACAAAATTCCTCGCAGCCTGGATGATAGAAACTAGATCCAGGGTCTTGATTTCCGCTTCCCGAACTAGTACGATTCTATTCATGTGAATGAATGTGTTGAAGTCGAACATGGTAGAAACCACTTGATTACTAGTCAATGATGTGAACTGTTAACAAGTGTGAGAGGAACCACGAGTAATGTCAATGGCTCTCAAAGTACCCAGTACAATCCATGAAATGTGAATAAATGAGCTGAAGTCGAACATGTCATAGAATCATTCGATCGAAGGTCAATGATGCAACCTATTGTCGAAGGCGAGAAAACTGCCATTGGGGCATGTAGTTTTCAAGGTACTGACGATTTCTAGATCAACTTCCTAGATAATGAGCTGAAGTCGGTAGAAAGCGATCCATCATAGGCAAGCCCACAACACGAAATCATAGATCAAGTTGAAGAAATATGTCGACAAGGACTGACTCAGGGATGGTCAAAATGGATGATAGATATTTTGCAGATGAGTGGTTTGTTTGAACTGTTCTCTTGAACACACAATGACACTGCATATGGCTTGGTGACAATTGACCCAAAGCTAATACCCAAAAATCAGTTGAAGACTTTCAATGTGGATTGATTAACTGTTAGGAAAAGGATTTCCCAACCCAGGTGAACAAAAAGTGTCGTGTTCAAGAGTGGTTAACGACTTTTCTAAAAAACAAAGTGTAACAAACAGGTTCATTTTTCTCTCTTTTCCCCCACCATTTCTGGCAAGTACCTCTATTTTTGACAAGCTTGAGGAGGATAACATTTGCTTGTTTATAAGCTCATCCTTCGGATGAGTCCAACTTAGTTTAAATTTGAACCCTAAGAAGGAGTGGTTCGTTCCTGTTTAAAATTGAACAGGTCCTTTACTGTCAAATTTTAATGAGTCTAGTATAGGAAAAACTTGGTGTTTTTCAATTTTAGGGAGTCAGAAGAAAAACTTAAGAAAAATCCATGGGGGTACTTTTCGTAAAATAATCCCTCAGGTTCGAAAAAGGATAAAATAATACAGGAGGGATGACATTTCCAATACTTTGACGAGTTGGAAAGGACAAGCGCTCGACAACATTTTCATATTTAACGAGTCTAAAAAGGGTTTAAAGAGGACTCTATTGACCGTAATTAGTCAACGTGTACCTTTTTCGTGAATAGTCCATTTCAGTCCATAAAAGGGGTAAACTTATACTGAAGGGATGATTATTCATTTATTTTAACGAGTTCGAACAATCAAGTGCTCGGCAATCTTTTCAATTTTCGAGAGTCTGAAAAGGGCTTAAAGAGGACTCCAATGTTTCGCTTTTTCGTAAATTTTTGAAAGAGTCTGAAAAAGTGATAAAAGTATTCTCTTTGTTGAAAAATGATCAATTTTCTCGAAAAATCCAATATTCTGCACAAAGACTCAAAACATTACAGATACCTGTTTAAGATAAATAAAAATTATTTTAAAATTTTACCTTTTTAAAGTGAAAAATAAATAAATTAAAAATTCATTTATTCGAAAAAACTTTCAAAAAGGGTTTTTCTAACTTCATTTTTTCCATTTGAGTTCAGAGTGAGAAGTGAGAGCTTTTGGGTAAGAAAGTTCCTATGAAGATTCTTGAAAATCCGTCCGTCGGAATCGAAAACCGTCAGCTCTAGGTAATCCACGTCCTCCTTAACTTGCATTTCATCTGTTTACATTTTGTTTTTAGGCTTTAAATTTGATTTTTGAAAGAAAAATAGGTTTAAAAAGTCGCTCGTGGGGGTGAGCAGGTGCAACACACGGCCCCTGCGGACCTCGACTTTTTTCTATAAAGGAAAAAGTCGTGGGTCCACACCTATTGCTCACAACCCGTACGGACCTACACACTATTTTTAAGCAGCGGGTGCGGACCCTGCGCAAAGAATTTTAAAATTAAATTTTTTCCGTTTTCGCCCAAAATTTTTCGAACTAGCTTGTTCTAATATGTCTTTTTATGCATTGTAGGACACTCAAAATTCTTATTTGGCAAGAACGCGAGCATGAGGATGTAGATTTTGCCGCATTGAATCTTATGCCCACATTGCAGGCATTGAGAGCTTGCGGATTGCTTAAGTTCTGGGGCATACAGGGCATGAGGGCCCAAGTAGACCTCTTGCAATGGCTGGTAGATAGATGGAACACATAGGACCAGTGCTTCATGATTGGTGGCCACTGGCTCGAAATCAATTTGGAGGACATATACTTTTTGACGGGTTTGTCCAAGAGGGGCGAACAATTATCTCTTTTCGGGACTAGGCCAGGTGGCCAGCCTGTCGCTAGTCTCCGATTGGAGTTTTGCGATGATCAAACAAAGGACAAATGGAATGATATTAAAACTATCAACCGTCTTGAGCTTAAGGTTATTGCATTCACTGTTACCAGGCTATGTGGGAGTGCAGCGTTGCATGTGGCTAGTGGATCCCAAATGCAGATGGCTGTAGACTGTTTTCCAGGCACCATCTTCAACTGGTGCAAGGCTGTGTTGGCAAATGTGAAAGGCCAACTAACCAGAGAAAAGAATGGACAGCTGAAAAACTTTGAATACAGATTTATCATAGTTAGCTTTGCTGTAGAGAGGATCCCCATGTTAGCCCCACAACATATTCTTGTTGATGCTGGTCTCCCTCGAGAGCCTAGGATAGTTCGTTGGGTTGCTTTGATGGCCTGTCACCTTGAGGAGGGCACAGAGGTTGTTCGGTTTCCGCTTGAGTATTTTCGTTGGTTGAACAACTAACTTTTTGTGATTAAGGATTTTCCATATGCCGAGATGGATTATCGCAGTGACCCAGACATGACTCTTCCACCAGGAGAGTAATGGGATGATTCAGGTAAAAACCATTTTCAACACTTTCTAAGTTTTAATTTTTTTATTTTAAATTGTCCAAAACTGACAATCAAAAGTTTAAATGTAGATGTGGGTCCACGAGGACTAGCCACTCTCCAGCCTTACGAGATGAGACACCTGGCTGTAGCAGTACCAGCCCCATAGGACCAATCAGCCGAGATCTTGACCAACTTGGAGCATCATCTAAAGTGCTTGACAGTAGATATTCCAGAGACTGGCATAGATGATATTCCACTTAGGTTACATAGATATGTGGTTGGGGTCCTAGGACCTTTTAGGAGGTTCCTATGTAGGGTGGCCCGAGTAGTAGTTTCTTATTGTGATCATCACTAGGGATAGGATGATCGATTTTGTAGACTCACACGACATCTTTGTCTTTTTGTATTATCATTTTTGTCGATCATAAGGTGTTTTTCAACCTATGATCGAAGACGATGTATATTTTGAAACACACTTCTATGCTATGATATATCACTATTACCGACTATCTCGTGTAACATGTTATCAAATGTTATTAAATTCACTATTTTGATTATTGCAAATGTCTATTTATCATATGAGAAGCAACTGCATCTGCTAATGTATTTAAATGTCTTGGAATATGCTGATATTCAATGTAATCAAATTCACGTTCCAAGAGATGAAATCTCAAAAATAACCTTAATAACACTGGATTTCTAATGGCATAAACTCTATTAAGCTATAATACAACGAGTTCAGAATCCAACCTAACAATCAAACTCCGAATCCCAAATGAGATGGATTCAGATAATAACTCAATCACTGCACTATACTCTGCAATGTGATTCGTTGTTTGGCTGAGGCTTACCCCATGCATAGACACTAACTCATCAGAGGGTGAATAGATAACCCAAGCTGCGGAAGAAATGTTCCGTGTACTATGACAAGCACCATCAGCAAAACCAATGTATTTTTGAAGAGACGTCGACATCTGCAATATCAACAGTAAAATCAAGATAAGTAGGAATAGCGATAAGAGCACTCTCTAAACTAGGCACACTTTTCTAATTTAAAACACACTAACTGTAAAGAAAATAATCTAACAAAAAATCTCCACATAGAATTTAAGCATAATATCTCTTCAGATAAAGTCCATTTCTGGGTTTACCCAAAGAGACACTGCCAAAATCGATCAATTCATAAGCCCCTTTTGTCAGCTTTCGCTTAACAATGTAAGGACCATGCCACATAGGTACACATTTTCCAGCCCCTAGCTTATCGTTCGCTTGACCATATAGTAAAACTAGGTCTCCTCAAAAATTACGAGGTGTAACATTTCTATCGTACTGAGCTTTTATTCATTTCGCATGAGTTTCATTTGCTATTACGGTAGTGTGTCGATTCTCATCTAGCTGAGCTAAGTACAAAAAAAATTTCTCCTCTTCAGAAGTAGTTGGGAGTAATTCTATGGCTAATTGTAATGACGGAATTTCGCATTCAATAGGTAGCACTGCTTCCAAATCGTAGACCAGTTGAAAAGGAGTGAAACCAATTGATGTTTTTACTAAGGTCTGATATGCCCAAAGTGTTGAAAATAGCATGGTATGCCAATTTGATTTATGAATACCAATGATTCGTTGGATCATAGTGACTAAAACTTTATTGATAGCTTCAACCAGACCATTAGCCTGCAGGTAATACGGAGTAGAACTATCGTGGCGCAGGCCAAGTTGATCTATCAGTTCAGTCATCATGATATTTCAAAAGTGACTTCCATGATCAGTAATAATAGCTTGAGGAACACCGAATCTAGAAATTATATGATTGAATACGATAGTTGCAATAGTCTTGCCATCTGCC
Source organism: Pinus taeda (assembly GCA_000404065.3). Taxonomy (NCBI): domain Eukaryota; kingdom Viridiplantae; phylum Streptophyta; class Pinopsida; order Pinales; family Pinaceae; genus Pinus; species Pinus taeda. Next base: position 88,446 of record APFE031057081.1, on the reverse strand, counting down.
GAAAATGTAGGCATTGCCTCGGACCACTTAGTAAAATAATCTACCGCTAGGATAATATATGCATGCCCCCCGGACGAGTGAGGGTTACATGTAATAAATTCAATACCTCACTTCGCGAAAGGACCAACAACAATTATAGGGTGGAGATGAGCAGCTGGAGCACACATTTTATGATCTAAGATTTGAAAATTATGGCATTTCTGGATTGCATAGATACAATCTTTGAATAAGGATGGCCAAAAATACCCAGCACACAATATATTTTGGGCTGTGGCATACCCAGACATGTGACTGCCACATGCTCCAGAGTGATAGTCATTCAAAACCTTTTCAGCTTCTTCATGACTTAGACAACGTCAGAAAACAGAATCCGCCCCACGACGATAAAGTGTATCACCGATAATATTGTATTGTTGGGATTGGAAACGTATTTTCTGTCACTAAGATCGTGAGATTTCAGGCCGAAAATATTGGGTTTGGAGATAAACAATAATATCTCTATACCAAGGATCAAGAGTACTGATAAGAAACAAGGATTCATCCGCAATGGGCTGCTCCGCCACAATTTCAGTATCAGTATGCGGGAAATCACACATTAGTTCAACAAAAACCAAAGATTTCTTTGCCTTGGATTTTTCAAATTCCAAGTCAAATGCTTGCAAGATAACTATCCATTTGGAATACTTGCCCCCTAGCAATTGTTTGGTCAAGATATACATCATAGGGTTACAGTCAGAAATTACCATGGTTTTGCGTAATAAGATGTAGTGACGAAATCTTTGGACAACTTAGACAACTGCCAAGGCCAATTTCTCCACATTTGAATATTTAAGCTCAGTCGGATGCAGAGTTTGACTAAGATAGTAAATCACATGTTCATTGCTGAATTCATCTTCCTGAACTAAAACCATGCCAATGGTGGAATGAGAAGCGACGAGATACAAAAAGTAATCCTGGTTGTAATTGTGAGGATGCAGTAATGGTGCATGGGTTAACGCGTGTTTAAGTGCATCAAAAGATTTATAAGTGATCTCATCCCAAAAGAATGGAGTATTCTGTTTCAACAAACTGGTAAAACCTTTCGTTATCTCGACATAGTTAGGAATGAAACGACATTACAAGTTTTCTTTCCCTTGCAAACTTTGGAGTTGGCAAAGAGTCGAAGGAGAAGGTAGATTAAAGATAGCTTCAATCTTCGAGGGATCGACACAAATGCCAGCCTTTGAAATGAAAAATCCAAGTAAGCGACCTGTTTCTACACAGAAAACACATTGTGTGGATTCAACCAAATTCGATAATGCCTACATCTCATAAAGATAGCTCGTAAATGGGTGAGATGATCAGCTCTACGCAATGAATGGGTAGGTAAATCATCGAGATAAGGCTGCACAATGTGCTTGATGTCATGAAATGCGTAAGACATAGCCCTTTGAAAAGTTGCTCCAACGTTCTTCAATCCAAAGGGTAATTTGCAATAAGCAAATGTTCCCCATGGACAAATGAAAGTTGTTTTAGGTTGATCAACAAGGAGTATGTTGATTTGATTGTAACCGGAAAAATCATCCATGAAGAAGAACATTTCACTGTCGGCACAATCATCAATAATTTGATCGATATAGGGGGTTGGATAATTGTCTTTAGGACAAGCTCGATTAATATCCCTATAGTCGATACATATTCTTATCGTTCCTTGTTTTTTGTTAACAGGAACAATATTTGATACCCAATCAATTAAAGGAATTGGATAAATGAAACCTGTGCGAAGTAATTTCTCAACTTCAACTTTGGTAGCAACGACTTTTCTTGGATGTATCTGACGTAAATGTTGCTGCACAGGTTTAGCATCCGGGTATGTTTTAATTTCATGGACAACAATTGATGGATTGATTCCTAGCATTTCTTCATATGACCAGGAAAAAATGTCATGGAATTCTTGAAATAGGGCTTTATAAGTTTGGATTTCATCGTCCGTATAGGAAGCACCTATATGAATGTTTTCAATAATTCCGGGCTTAACTGAAATGTCAATAGGAACCGTTCAATAGATATTTCCCAATTTAACTCAGGATCAGAATGTTGCAATGGATTTTGTGGTTCTTTGACATAGTCAGTAGTAAAAATAGAAGAAAAATAATTTTCAAAATGATCAAGCTCAGGTAAAAACGAAGATCGGTGATGAAGATCTTCCCATGGGAGATCTTCAAGAGACAAAAGTTCACAAATTTGCTCATTAGTATGAACATGATCAGAAAGTGTTGTTGTAGCTGAGGTTGATATCGAAAGTGATTCGCCATGGACCACATTCATTGGATCAGTTTCGGTTGAACAAGAATCAGAGAACGACTGTACAACTTGATATGCAATTTCAAAGGGACTCAAAGGCATTGCGCCATCAAATGAATCCACCTCAGAATCGGAAGGTGCGATCCAAGGATCATCAAAAGCAATAGTGTTCGATGAAATCATATGAATAGTTGCAATAGAAGGTGATATGTTAGGAGGAGGGAAGGAAAAAGTTCCCAGTAAACCAGAATATTTAATCAACCCTACGCCACCATCCTTGTAAGGGATAGTCGTTTTACTGATGTGCTGAATACTATCTGTAGAGGCTGGGTCAGATGAGAAATAAGTCAGCTAGTCTATCGTAACGATCTTTCCGTTATGAGGAAATTTGATAAGCCGAAAGACCGATGAAACAATAACAATTATAGCATAAGACCAACTTCTACCTAGGAGAAGGTTGTAATCTAGAGGAGCATCAACCACTTCCACATCTAGATTTACGGTTTTGTCTTCAACCCCTATAGGTAAATCTTGCAAAATACCAAAAGGATGGAACCCTCAGCCATCAAAAGCCTTTAGAATTATCAGAGACTAATTGAGTGTGGGAGAACCAAGCGATCTCCAACACTGGATCGACATAATACACGTAGAAGCCCCTTCAACAATCATAGTCTGGAAGCAGGGTCTATTTTTGACTAAAACTGGAATCTAGAAAGCCATTTGATGAGGTAGGCGGGGTGTACTATTCTCTAGATCGAAGACTATTAGGTTCGAATCCTGAATATCAACAGCTTCTATAGCAGACAATAGCAATCTATGCTGTGCTGGGCACGATTGAAACACTTCCAAAGCCGACATTGCTGAAAAGGAAATAACTAAGTCTTCAACGATGTTATAATTCTGAGCAGATCTGGCATGTGGATTGAAAGCTGATTTACGAAGTATACCTTTAGCAGGCAGTTTGGTTACTAAGTCAGGGTTGGGTTTCTCGATCTGTAGCGGATCAGAACCAGGAGGAGTTGTAGTTTATGTGTTTGAATTAGAATATTCTGTTGGCATTATGATACATATGTTGTACTTGATGGCAACCCACTCATCTCAGATGATAAATTATAGTGTAACAAAGTTATTTTCTGGTTCACGGACTTTCACACAAAGAAAAGTTCACGCACTTTCATGCAGAAAAAGTTCCTTTCATGAAGAAAAAAATTCACGCACTTTCATGCAGAGAAAAGTTCCTTTCATGCAGAGAAAAGTTCACGCACTTTCATGCAGAGAAAATTTCCTTTCACGCAGAGAAAAGTTCACGCACTTTCATGCAGAGAAAAGTTCCTTTCATGAAGAGAAAGTTCACGCACTTTCATGCAAAGAAAAGTTCACGCACTTTCATGCAGAGAAAAGCGCACGCACATGGGAAATCTTATGGTTGGTTCATGGTATTAGTCCAACAATTTTTGATCCTATGGTTTTGGTCCATGGTATTGCATCCAAAAGTGTTGATCCCAAGTATTGGGTCCATGATATTGAATTGTTATGGTTTTTGGTCTGTGGTATTGTGAAAGGCCTAAGGCTATAAAAGAGGAAGGAGATCATTTGGCAAGGCATCTTCTGAATTATTGAATATCTGATAAAGTGCTAGATCTGGAATATTGCGATTGGGTTATGGTGCAGATCTGGATCTAAATGAAGAAGGAACCTGAGTGCAAGAAGAAGGATAAGTTTTATTGATGGGTCAAAATCTTAAGGTTGGAATAGTGGTATCTCTATATGATTTTGATCTGTGATATGTGGTGCATGCTTGATGTATAAATCTGATAATCTGGGTTAACTAATATCTGAATGTTTGAAAGAATGAACTTATAGATCTGTACGCAGGTTTCTGAATAGTGAAGTAGCGTACATCTCTTGATTTATGTTCTAGCTTCTTCTTTTTATTGCTACAGTGTTCTGGGTTCAGAAGTGGGGTGTGATTACTGTTATTATGATTAAGTTTTGATTGGTGAAAAGGTGATTGGTTGATGCAGAAATTCTTGATGTTTGATTGATGTTGTTTGTGGATCCAGTCTAAAAATTTATGAAACGTGGTCCTTGGAAGGAAGAGAAGGCTGTAGTCTTCTGCAGGTAGTAGCCTGCGTACTAGTATCTCAACTAGTACAAGAACTAAGGGGGTTGTAGCTCCCTTCTAGGAGAAGCTGGAAAACAAGAGAGGGTTGTAGCTCTCTGCAGGTAGCAGCCTGCGTACTGGTAAATGACTGCACCAGTACATAATCATTGTAAAAAAGAAGTTTCTAATTGAAAAGATAGAGACATATTGCAGCAGGTGGTTTTCACCCACATTGGGTTTCCACCTTATATCTTGTGTTCTTGTGTGTGATTGTCTTCTGCTCTATTTTTATGTTCCTGGTTACTGTTTATATGATCCTGATGCATAGATTAATGTTCAACAGCTGTAGAATATTTTAAATTATAAGTCTGTATGGTATAAGCGGGTTTCCTTATCTGTAGTTGCATATATACGCGGTTTTCTCTAACTGAAGTAGCGTATATGTTCTGGGTTTGAAAAAGAAAATAATTGACCAGATAATACTGATTCACCCCCCCTTCTCAGTATTATTTCCAACAGATTCTGCTTCTTTACCACCAACAAGATTTTTACTACCATAATCTTGCGATCGCATCGTAATCCTGACATGAGACATCATAATAATGGGTTTTTCTGAGGCATTCGAGGAAGAACTAATAATCTTACTATCTTGAGTAGGAAAAGGATCCTTCAAGACAATAGGCGTTTGAGAACCTTTAATGATTTTCGAAACCTCTGCTCAATGTGGGAATTCTTTGGTAAAAGGATCCTCGTCGCAAATGAAACAAGGATAGCGAGGTTTACGTTTTTCATTAGTAGATTCATTTTTATCCATTTTATCTTTTGAATTTTGTTTGTTTTTCTTCTTTCCCTTATTTTTACTACCGGATTTTGATTTGGTCGTAGATGTGTCTACGACATGGATGTCGGCAGAAAATTCAGCTGAAGAATCTCCTTTTGGGGAATCAAGTAAATTTATTATAGGAGAAGAATTCTTTAAAGATTTCTTCTTACTTTTAGTATTAACTGAACCAATCATACCATCAGCGACATGAGACCCTGAAGGAGCTGCAGTGATTTGACCGTGTTTTGGAAGATCAAGGATTTTTCATGTAAAGTACCTGACTGCATATAGACGAGGTTAAGGTACTGAGCCTGAGCAATGACTTGCTCTTCAGTGACAACTCATCCCTTAGCTACATCTTTAATGACTTTGGGTAACAATGATTTAATGAACCATTCTGCTAAAATTTGATCCGGAATGAAAACTTTCACTAAACGCCTTCTACGTCGCCATTCATGAATATGATCAAAACTATATGTGGACGTGGATTGTTTTAGTGAAGTTAACAGTTCCATGCCATTGTCTTATTTCACAGGCAACTGAAAATGAGTTAAGAAAGAAGTGGCTAACTGATTGAAATTATAAAAAGAGGCTCGTGGTAATTCAATGTACCATTTGGTGGCAAGACCAATAAGAGTTCGTTGAAAAAGACGCAATCGAAGTGAATCATCAATGATTGAATTAGATGCACACCAAAGGTGATAAATCATAAAGTGATTTGATGGATCCTCTCTTGACTTACCCTCGAATTTCGGGATATCACTGGGCAACTTACTAGGCATTGGCGGCCAATACGGAAGATAGTAAATCAGATCGTTCATAAGGTGTCACAAATTAGGTAAATCCAAAGTTGCAATAAATGGTAACTGACGGTTAGGGTCACGAAAACCTTGAGTAATGAGATCAACTCCAGGAGGAGGATATCCAGGATAACCTGGAATTGGATTTGCATTAGGAATGTTATAACCTCATGGGGAACCAGGATTAACCGGACCAAACTGAGGTTGTTAATAAGTATAGCCAGGATATGGTTGATACTGATAAACTGGGTTTTGTATAGTAGGACCAAATTGATACTATCCCTGGTACAGTTGATAGGTGAATTGCGGTTGACTTGTGACAATCGTACTTGGATCAGCTTGTCCTGCAGGAATCTGGACCAAAGTCTGAACTGTAGGTCCTGACTATGGCACAAAGGCTTGAGGAGATTTCACTGATGTAGGAATAGTAGAAACCGAAGCTATAAATACTCTAGAAACATGTGTGGTAGGTTGAACAAAAGTTGCAGCAGTTGCAACAGTTTGAGGCGGAGTCTGAGGTGAGCTAGGCCCAGGCTATTGAACTAAACCAGGTGTAGGGGTTTGAATAGTAGGTTGGACAGGTTACTGGGTTGGACCAGAAACCAAAGGTTGTCTAGGTTGATGAGATAACTGCACATTAGGTCGCGTAGTCTGTTGAGTTTGAGGCGGATTCCACACCATGTTCATTCCAGGGTATGGGCCCATAAAAGGTTGTGCATATGGAGGACCATAACCTGGTTGAACGTAGGGATGATAATTAAGTGGTACATTCCAACTCCTTGTAAAAATGGTTGACCAGGAGGCGGTTGGAAACCTTGAGTTTGGTACTGACCTTGAGGTTGATAACCCTGAGGCACGTACTGAAACTGGGGTTGATAAGAATCTTGAGGAATTTACTGAGTTTGGGGTTGACCTTGGGGTATGTACTGTCCTTGAGGTTGCCCCCCAGGTGATAACTGAATACCTTGAGGTTGAACCCCAGGCGGTAACTGACTTCCTTGAGGTTTCCCCCAAGGTGTTAACTGACTACCTTGAGGCTGCCCCCCAGGTGGTAACTAACTACCTTGAGATTGCCCCCCTGGCGGTAACTGACTACCTTGGGATTGAGGATTCAGAATACTACCAGACATCATAAGGATTTGTTTAGTGTTCAACGTTTGAGTTCCATTACTACCAGATGATAACTCATGTTCATTCGGTCGAGGAGTTGCTCTTGAAAAAGTACCAGTGAGTGATTGGTACCCAGAAGGAACAGAAGGACCGCTGTATAAAAATGTTTTGGGAAAACATAGACAACTGTCTTGACATGATTGATGAAGGATAATAACCTCTTGGTGTAGGATGAAAAGGAATTCTAGGTGGTGAAAAAATAAGACTCAATTTTTCTAAAAATTTGTCAGTGATACATACCAAGCGTCACTCCTAAAAGGACTGTAGAATATTGATTCACTCTCCCTAAGATTTAAAGTCTGTTGGTTTTCAAGAAGAGTTACGTCTTTGTCCGGACTGACAAGTTCTTCAATAGAAATGAGGCCAGAAGGAAGATTTTGAGGAATGATATTTCCTACCCTAGGTGAACTAGGACCACTAGAAATTGGAGAAGCAAATCCTGAAGTTGGAGTAATAGCAGGTTCAGTGTCAGACTCAGAAATTTCAGGTTCTTCAGCTAATTCACTAGAAGGAGAAATACTACCAGTAACTTCAGAAAATGAAATTGGCTCTTGAATATACTCTGTTGTTTGTATTTGATAATCAGGATGAACAATTAAAGATGACTCTCTGGCTTCTAGTGATCCAACTCTACTATCACTAGGTGATACAAGAGCTCGTAGCCCTTCAAGCTGGCTTGGTGTGTACTAAAGAGGTTTCCCCTGAAGTCTACGAGATTGTCTCGGTAATTCAGCCACGATTAAATATTAATTGGTCACACGCAAACAAAGAAAATTTCAATAAAAACACCTAAAGTCTCTAAAGAAACAAACAAATGAATCACACGCATAAAAATCTAAGAGTTCAAACCACACACAAACAGTAACTTCCCGTACTAAAAACACTAGTTGGTGATGAAATCCAACTTAGTAGAAGTTTAATACAGAAAGGGAAGTTGGAACAGTTACCCCGACAACCTGCTTAATGAAACATACTGGCACAAGTTTATTCACAAAACCATCTTGAGTGAAGAGAACCCCCCAGAGAGTCCAAGTGCGTCTAGTCGACATCTGCTCCAGGTATAGTGAGATCCTTCCTTCCCCGTCACCTTAGGAAATAATCTTAAGTTTATGGACACTAAGGTTACCAACAACAACAAATAAAATTGAGGGAACAGTCTACGACCCGATCTATGCGCAAGGGTAGAGTAACAAAGCTCAATCCCCTTGAAGGATCCTCAACATGGTCAATCCGAGGTTTACCAACAAGTGACCCCAGGCTCCTCGAAAATGGTTAATCTGAGGTTTACCATTTATAATATGCACAAATATTATATGTTTCCCAATGAAATAGAATTGATTGTCTCAAAGGTTCGGACATGATCTTGTGATTGACTCCTTTAAGAGAAGCTTCCCAGAATGTATCAATTACAATTGGATTTATTTCCTACTGAAATATGTATCTACTTGTTTGTTTTAACTATCTTGGAGAGTTAATTACTCCCTTCTCCAAGATACTAGCCTAAGCTATATTAGTGATAAGAGCCCTAGAAATAGAAAATATTACTAGATCAATTTTAATTAAGCGTTTCTTTAATGGGTTGTTCTTTAATTCAATAGGTATGGAAATGAAACTTTGATGGTGTGACGACTCGAATCCAAAAACACTAAAAAAAATGCACCTAAAATGATAAGCAATTCGTTTTTCTTTCAATGAAATTCTAGCTAAAAGAAAGAGTTCAAGAATGCAATTCTTTAAGAAACAATTCTTTCTTCCAACATGGAAATGGAAAGAAAATCTTTTTGTATTTTTTAATAAGAACTCAAAATGATACTAATAATTAATGCTTCATAATAAATCCCTTTCCCTTTTCGAAACTCGAAACTACAAAAAACAATTTGCTTCAAAAGAGATCTACTAGAAAAACACTCAAAACTACAATAACTAATTTTGAGATCTAAAAACTTTAAAAATCTAACTGAATAAAATCTTCAATTATTTTTGAGGACGTCTTACTTAGTTTTTAAGTAAACTAAGGATTCATTTGTTCAGAATATCAAATCAATCAAAAAACATCAACATATGTTTTCTTTTGTAAAAATGAAATTCAAAACTTATAACAAAGTTTGTTCAAAGATTTGCAAGGAGAAAACTAAATCTATTTCTCACAAAGGATAGATTTCACAACCAAGTCAGACTCATCAAGAAGACGAAAAGACACCAGGGTGATCTAAGGTTTGTCAAGCTTCTGATCTTTGAGTCACTACATAGACAAAATGAAAACCACTCCAAGCATGCAAAACTTCTAGAAAATCATCCAAAACAAAAACACCATCGGAACTCACTCACAAGAGATTTTTGACAGGAAAAATATAGATCTGGGTAGACACTAAAAATCCTAAATGAAACCTAAACTTAACTGGAAGAAGATATTTTATGTTTTTCAAAAAATTTATAGGGTCTGCAGGCTCCAGAAGAAATAGGTGCGGTTCCGCTCTGTTTACTAAAGGAAAAGTGCAGAGATGTCTGCACTATTTGTAAAGAGAAAGTACGGTCCCCTGAAATCTTCGAAAAAAACAAAAAATAATCCAGATTATAAAAACTACCCAAGCCAATATACATCAATCAAAAACCAGAAACGAAAACAATTTTCTCAAGTCAAAACAAAGGAAAGCCAAAAACCAAATTCATCTCCCCAGCAGAGTTGCCATTTTGTTGGCCGGATAAATCGATCATAAGGACAAGATTGATCTCCCTAGTATCAAAAGATAGTCTAGCAACAAATAGACAAACAAATCTATCTTTCTCTAGACATATGCGATTTATAAATAAATACTATAAAGGTGTTAAGACCCTACCTTAGATCCAGTGCTTGTTCGTAGCAGTCATCCTCTAGTCGTTCGAAAGAGATATCTTTGAAGACCTACAATCACAAACAAACAACATTAAATAGCACCTGCATAGCAAATATTATAAATCATGCCTATTATGGTGATCAAGGAATCCATAAAATAAGCCATGAATTAACAACTTATTGATAAAAACAAATTTATTTGTATTAACTTTGAAGTAGAAGAACCTTACAACATTTTCAGCCTTGATGTTGAATAAGCTCTTCCTAGGGTCTGAAATAGGAATTTCCTTTACTTCGACAAGCCTTGCACTCCTCCAAATGAGATCTTAGAGGTATGTAATCTCTCCTCATAAAAACTCAACTAAAGAAGACTAAGTTCCAACAACATTTCACCTCAAAAATATTAAGCTTCTAACCTCCCCAGTAACCAGCCCAATGCTTCTTTTTATAGTGTAGAGGAGGAGGTTACAGGTCCACCTATGAAGGGATAGAATTCTCCTTCAAAGGAATAAGCTCCTCACATCAAGGGGTTAGCTCCTTAAGGTATGGGATGCATGAACCTTATGAAAGCGAACTTGCCACCTCAAGATTCCTTCCAGAAGCTTCTAGAAATGACTGAAAGTGAGGTTTTTAGAATATACTCGCGTCTTTTTAACTTTTACAAGGGTCCGCACCTTTAACACAGAGACAACGCTGTCAAGTGTGCAGGAGACTTGATCATTAGCTCGGTGTTAGAAAATTATATATTACGGAGCAATGGAACACATAAAATATTGCAGAAATATAAACACAGAAAATGCATAAAACAAGAGAGACACAGTTATACATGGTTCACCCAGTTTGGGCTATGTCCACCTCGAACATCCAGTCCTTCCTTTCTATTATCCAACAGAATGAATAGACACAACCTACAATAGATCCGCTGTAATATCCTCTGTTTTCGCTCACAATCTCACCTCTCTGCTTTTCGCTCGGAGAATACACATCTATTACATAGACTCAATACAATGCCCTCATATGAAGAGAGGGGTTTCCTTCTAGGGAAAAAAACCCTAAACTAAACATAAGTTCTACCGTCAAATCATCCACCTAATGAACGACCCAGATTGACTAGAAATTACTATACTTTTACAAGGCAATTTTACATCTGTTTTTACCTTCCCAAACCCCCGTCGGGGGACCGCTGACCCCCGGACCCCCTAGCCGGGGGGCATCGGCCCCCCTGGACCCCCGTGGGGGGGCAAGTCCCCCCCGCACCCCCCCGCGTGGAGGGGTGTACAAACTTCCTAGGGTATACATCCGGCTAAAACAAAGATCTCTGAACAATCATGCTCCACATCCAACAATCTCCCACTTGGAGAATGATTGTAGCAACTCCATTGCTGCTTCATTTGCTGGAAAATGACTCCTCTTTGGACCTAGCTGTTTCTCATCTTCATCGTCATCCTTGAAGACCAATTGAAACTGAGAATATTCTCAATTTCTCCTTGGTTACAACTTTTGTTATCATATGTGCAGGATTTTGGCTAGTGTGTATCTTTTCCAGCTTCAACTCTCCATATTCCAACACTGATCGTATGAAATGGTACTTGAGTTGTATGTGTTTAGTCCTGGAGTGAAATGAAGAGTTCTTTGCAAGATGAATGAAACTTTGGCTATCACTGTATAACGTGCCCACATCATGCTCCTTACCCAATTCACCCATAAACCTTTGTAACTAAATCATTTCTTTACTAGCCTCTGTAGCAACAACATACTCTGCTTCTGTTGTTCAAAGTGCAACAACACTTTGGATTTTTGAAACCCAACTGATAGTTGTTCCACCAACAGTAAATACATATCCTGTAGTGCTCCTCCTATTATCTCTGTCACCTACCATATCTGCATCAACATATCCCTGTAGTGAAATGTTTGAACAACCAAAGCATAATGCTTGATTTGTGGTACCTTTCAAATATCTGAGAATCCATTTCACTGCCATCCAATGTTCCTTTCCTGGATTGTTCATGTACCTGCTTACAACTCCCACTGCATGTGCAATATCAGGCCTTGTGCAGACCATTGCATACATTAAGCTTCCAACTGCTGATGCATATGGAACTTTAGACATATAATCCATGTCTTCTTGGGTCTTTGGGCACATTTCCTTACTAAGTTTGAAATGGCTAGCAAAATTTGTACTAACTGGTTTTGCATTGTGCATATTAAATCTTTTCAACACCTTTTGTATGTACTCATTCTCAGACAATGTTAATTTACGTTTTTTCCTGTCTCTGGTTATTCTCATACCAAGGATTTGTTTTGCAGCTCCCAAATCCTTCATTGCAAATGAATTTGCCAATTTTCTTTTGAGCACATTTATTTCCTGCATGTTAGATCCTGCAACAAGCATGTCATCTACATACAATAACAATATAATATAGCTGCCATCATTTTGCTTTTTTAGATAAACAAAATGATCAGAGTGACATCTAGTATAACCTTGTTCAGACATAAACTTGTCAAATTTTAGATACCACTGCCTTGGAGCCTGTTTTAAGCCATACAAGCTCTTCTTCAACCTGCACACAAGTTTCTCCTTCCCTTTCACTTCATATCCTTGTGGCTGCTGCATATATATCTCTTCCTCCAAATCCCCATGGAGAAAGGCTGTCTTTACATCTAACTGCTCAAGATGCAAATCTTCAGCTGCTACAAGACTCAAAATAGTTCTGATTGAAGTCATTTTAACAACAGGAGAAAATATTTCATCAAAATCAATACCTTTCTTCTGTGCAAACCCCTTCACCACAAGTCTAGCTTTGTACCTCTGTTTTCCTCCATCTTCTTCCTTCAACCTGTAAACCCATTTATTCTGCAATGTAGTTTTACCTGTAGGCAACCTGACTAAATCCCAAGTCTGGTTATGCATTAAGGAGTCATCTCTTCTTCCATGGCTAGCTCCCACTTCTTCCTGCTTTCACTTGCATTGCTTCTTCATAACATTCGGGTTCACCAGAATTAGTCAACAGTAAATAATATAATGAAGGAGAGTATCGTTCAGGGGGTCTACTTATCCTAGTAGATCTTATAACACCACTTTAATATGTTTGGGGTGCCTTTTGCTATTGTGGTGGTTGTTGTTGTTGTTGTGGTTGTTGATTATTATTATTTTCAGGCACCTTTACTTTTTTAGTGATTTCATCAAGAACTGTGCATTCCTTGTTTTCTTTTTTCTCTTTCTTTTCCTGCAACTGATTCTTATACAAGATATTTTCATTGAATATTACATCTTTTCTCCTAATTATTTTTTCGTTTTCGTAATCATATAAGCGATAACCAAAATCATTAACACCATATCCAATAAAGGTACATTTCTTTGAATTTGCCTCAAGCTTTGTTCTATTTTCTTTATCAATATGGACAAAGGCCTCACAACCAAAAGGCTTTAAAAAAGAGTAATTTACCTTTTTACCTATCCATGCTTCCTCTGGAACACCACCATCGAAGGAACTTGAAGGCCCTTTGTTTATTAGTTAAACAACAGTATCTACAACATCTGCCTAAAACTGTAAAGGTAATCCTGCATGAAACCTCATGCACCTTGCACACTCCTTCTGTCACACCATTTCTTGTGGTGTTCTTGGAACTGTCTTCTCTCTACGAATTCCATGCTCTGAACAATACATATCAAACTCTTTGCTGCAATATTCACCTCCATTGTCTGATCTAAGACACTTCAATTTCTTTCCTGTCTCAATCTCAACCAAAGCTTTCCATTTCTTGAAAGTATCAAATACATCAGATTATTCTTAATACAATAAATCCAAGTTTTTCTAGTTG
>APFE031057081.1:41350-74360 GCA_000404065.3 Pinus taeda | reverse complement strand
GAAATCTGACTCTCTTCTATTTTCCATAAATGCAATTCTCACAGAAGTCCAAATCAACATTCTTCAAACCCGGTAACAAATTCCTTGAGTGAAGAATCTTCATCCCCTTTTCACTCATGTGTCCGAGCCTATGATGCCATAATGCTGCATCTGCTCCTTTGGAAGTTAAAGCATTAACAGAGTTAGAAATACCATTGTATAAATACAATGTACCAACTTTTTCGCCTTTTGCTATTACCAGGGTTCCTTTGGTGACCTTCCAAGCTTTATCTGTGAAAGTTGTGACACAACCTTCACCGCCTAACTGCCCTGTTGAAATCAGATTTTTCTTTAGATCTGGAGCATGCTTTACCTCCTTTAGTAGCCATTGGTTTTCATTTTGCTGTTTTACAAGAACCTTACCCATTCCAACAATTTTACAGGGTTTATCATCACCCAAACGAACTTGTCCAAAATCTCCTTGAACATAATCATGAAAGTATTTATTATCAGGTGTGGCATGGAATGAGGCCCCTGAATCTACCACCCAGGAATCAATAACATTTTCGAAAGAAAGAATCAAAGCATCTTGTAACACCTCACCTGTCAGATTTGCTTCATGATTGTTTTCTTGCTGTGCATCTCCTTCTTTTCCCTTCTGAGATCTACAGTCTTTCTTTAGGTGTCCTTTCTTTCCGCATTTCCAGCACACTATCCCTGATCTAGACTTGGATCGGCCTTTCCTTGATTTACTGCGATATCCTAAGCTCTTTCCTCTTTCCATTTTTCTTCCCCTAGAATCTGCACTCAAAGCATTACCCGATGTCTCATCGGAGATTTTCCATCGCATTTCCTTGCTAAGGATATCACCAACAACATCATCAAACTTTAAAGTACTAGATCCAGAAACAGAGTTACTAATGGCCATTACTAAACCATTCCAAATTTCTGGTAATGAGCACAAGAATAACAGAGCTCTAACTTCATCATCAAAGTTTACCCCTATAGAGCATAACTAACTTTTAATAGTATTAAAATCATTTAAATGGTTTGCAACAAATCCACCTTCCGACATCTTCATATTAAATAACCGTTTCATAAGAAATACCTTGTTTGCGGTCGAGGGTTTTTCATATAGTTTCTCCAACACCTTAATCAAACCCTCTGTTGTTGTTTCCTTCGAAATGTTGAAGGCGACTGATGTTGCAAGGCACAACTGTATTGTTCCGAGTGCCTTTCTATCGAGAAGGTTCCATTCTTCATCTGTCATACCCATCAACATCTTTGTTTTTCCACCCAATGGTAGGTATAGATCTTTCTGATACAGATAATCTTCCATCTGCATCTTCCAGAGTGAGAAGTTTTGGCCGTTAAATTTCTCGACCCTAAACTTACCATCTTTTTCCATTGCTCCCACTCGAACGAGGAACCCTTCTTTAATACGAGTTTATCAACCAAATAGACCTTCGGCTTTGATACCAGTTGTTAGAAAATTATATATTAGGGAGCAATGGAACACATAAAATATTGCAAAAATATAAACACATAAAACACATAAAACACATAAAACAAGAGAGACACAGATATACGTGGTTCACCCAGTTTGGGCTACATCCACCCCGAACAGCCAGTCCTTCCTTTCTATTATCCAGCAAAATGAAGAGATACAACCTACAACATATCTGCTGTAATATCCTCTATTTTCTCTCACAATCTCACCTCTCTGCTTCTCGCTCGGAGAATACACATATATTACACAGACTCAATACAATTCCCTCATACAAAGAGAGGTTTTCCTTCTAGGGAAAAAAAGCCTAAACTAAACATAAGTTCTACCATCAGATCATCCGCCTAATGAACGACCCAGATTGAATAGAAATTACTATACTTTTACAAGTCAATTTTACATCTGTTTTTAGCTTTGGGGGTGCTGCGCCCGAACCCCGACATAGGGACCGCTAGCCCCAGACCCCCCAGCCAATGGGGATCAGCCCCCCCACGTGGAGGAGTGTGCAAACTTCCTGGGGTATACATCTGAATGAAACAAAGACCTCTAAACAATCATGCTCCATACTCAATAAAAACTTCGTTGACAAGTTATTTGGAACAACTCTCAAATTTTCTTCCTTAAAAACCTATTTCTCAACTATTGGTTCTTGTGTATCAGCAATATCATTGATAGGTTCTTGTGTATCAGTTTCTAGGTTAAAATCGATGGGGTGCTCTGTTTCAACTGCTGGTTCTTATGTGTCAAAAACATCATCAACGAGTTCTTGTATGTCAACCTTCCATGGTTCTATTTTGGTTTTTTCTGAGATGGTGTCTATAATGCAAACCTTGTATCTTGTTGTTGCCAAGCCCTCATCACATGCTATACAGAAAGGCCACTATGTGGTTTTTGATCCCATCTTATCAACAACCTCCGCCAATGTATCGAGACCCAAAAACTTTGTTTCATTTTTCTACCTCCTAATTGTCACTTTAATTCCTTCTTTTATGTTTCTAGCTTCTTAATTTTAAGCAATGAAGTTTGGGTTTCATTCTTACCTGATGAAGAAGTGTCTTCCTGCTTGGTCTATTTCTTCTTCTGCTTCTTTGTCTCTTCTTGCTTACCCTTTTGTCATTTTTTCTTGCTTGGTTTCTTCTTGGACGATGGCGAGGGTTCTGGTTGAGTACCAAACTTAACCCTTTTCTTCGATCTTCTGCCACCCACAATTTTCTCAAGTGACCCCTTCTTAACTCTAATTCCTGAAGACTCTCCCTACTTCTTAGTTGTATCAGATTCCCTCGAAGCATCTGTAGGAGTTTCATCTTGTCTCTGCGGTGGGGTTTATGTTCCTTCACTGATAAAATCTTCCCAATTTCTTCCTTGCTTCTCCAGAGCTTCCATTACAATTAGTTTTAGGAGGTCATGATTGGTAATGTAGCTCTTTGGTTTCGAGGCTACCTCTACTGAGGCAGCCATGTGTTTCAAATTTTCCAACAGAGAATGGGGAACATTAATGAGTTTCCCATGTCGAAGATGGCTCAGCAACAAAAAATGATAGTTGAAAACTATTGTCGAGTGCCCCTCACATGTAATGCGCTTGATAATGAACATGGCAACATTGTTCCACAACTGAGCAAGGGAAAGGCAGTCAATTCCTCTTCCCTTCTTGACCAAATTTTCTTCTCCCTACAAGAACTCAGATTTAAGGGATGGGTCATTAATTTTTTGGTTGAACCACCTCTTCCCTTCAGGTCAAAGTGTTGTTACTCTGACAATCACTTCCTCTGTAATCTCTAGTCATAGGGTTCTGACCTCCACTTGATTCCTATTTAGATTTCAAGCAAATTCCAAATCAACACTCTCATCCAACCCCTTGAGTCACTCGAAAAAATAAATCCACCCCGCTTCTCTGAAAATTTGATATGCTTTGAGGCATTTTTTTAAAGTCTCGATGGAATTCAATTCATACCTTACTGCTACTCCTCCCATCCTTCGTTGTTACATGCCCTTCACTAATTGATGCAATAGTCACTATGAACTTTCACTTGCTTTCCATGATAATTATTGAAAAAATTATGCAATGAGGGTGTAGAGCTATGTCGGGACATATATCAGGGTGATAGGAAAGGATATCAGGTTAGAAAATTGTGAGATACGGGTTATGGTTTCATCATTAATTCAAAGGTGTGAAAATCTAACCTGGATGCGGTACACATTAATGAGATGAACAATCATGAAAAGTGTTAATGATTAATAGGTATTGCCACTTCAAATCAGGTTATGTCACGAATCAAAAAATGATTCGTCCCCCCCCCACAAATTAAATGCAAAGGCCATCCTTGGCCATAAAATTGAAATGACGTATTAACTGCCATAATTTCTAAATAAAGAAAAAACAATATTATTTTTTTTGAATGACTTACCGAAGGGTAATTGGATTGATACTGATAGCGGAGTGTTGGTGATGGTGATTATTGAAGCAGATAGCTACAACTAGTTTCATGCTATAGTCATCTCCATTGGATCGACTACTATAGATGTAACAATAAAACAATTTCTCCATGATGGTTGAATAAATTTGTAGCAATACTTTATTACAACAATGTATTCCTTTGAGGGAATTACAATTTGTGCCTACAAACGAATTCTCAGAATAATACAATGAAATGAATAAAAATGGGATTGTAACAACATGGCACCTATGGCATATGTGTAATGGCATGTTTCTACATAATTCATTAAAAGGAAAATGTGTATCAGCTGCCACAAAGTGGTTTTCAGCTAGTACAACTATTTTTTTTTTCTAAGGTTAATCTATTAATATGGTACAAAAAAGGGTGGTTACAGTGAGTCTTGGCCACAAAGGAAACCAGCCTCAATCAACACACATCCATAATAATTGTCTATGACTGCCCCAACAGACGGGAAACCAATCCAAAAATATGTCCAAAATATATCCAAAAAATAACCCACATAGGGGTGGAAAATTTAAACAGATCATTACCAAGACCAACAGTTTATCCTGACCAGACCAACAGACCAAGAGTTTGTCTTGAGGACACATAAACCTAGACATAAACTAAACCAAGAACAAGACAGAAATTCCACATGGCAGGCATGACACATGGCGCTTAGTCTTCCAGAGCAGGCTCCTCCACAATTGGACATGCCCAGTCATCCAGGTTGTATGACTCGCCACGTCCCAGTGCCTGATGGCCTTCCTCTATGCTACAAGCCTCAACACGCGGGCCTGACATGTCACCTAGACGGCTATCCAGGGCCTGCATGTAACTGTGTACGCCCGTCTCAACATGTTCACTGCCAGCAATGGCTTTGCCATGCCTTCTATTCCGACTTTCATTAGCTTCCTGCTTGTCATTGTTGCCTCTATTCCTGTTGCTCGGGCCAGCTCTATTTGCCTCCTCCATGGAATTATCCAGGGGAACATGCTGCTCGATCTCTTCTGTGATGGTAATTGAGACAGTAGCTACTATAACTGGGCAGTTCAAAGAGCTATGAAACCAAAACTACGTGGTGTGAGGAGCAGGATGCAGAGGCAGGGGAAAGGTTGCAGTGCGAGCAGCTACAACTTCATGGTTTGAGCTATGGAGGCCGGCTTTGCCTTTGCCACTTCTTGTATCTGGGTACCAGCTTGCGAAACTGTGTTGGTGGGGATTTTTGGCAGAGGAGGCAGGGGAAGCAGAATCGGGGCTAGGCAGAGTAGGAGAACGAGAACTTTCACCTCGCGTGCCTCCACGTCGACTGCGCATACGATGGCGAACCATGGTGGATATGGGAACAGGGAGAATGTCAGCAGGAACAAAGGAGGAATTGACAGAAGAGCTATGCAAGGAAATTACAGAGGGATGGAGGTTGTGAACCAAATTGCAGAGGTTGGTGTGGGAATGGTGGAAGCCATTACCCAAATCAATGCATCTCAAAAGCCAACATCTACGGCTAGTGCTGGTGCGATCATTCGGCTCTCTCACCAGCAGAGGGCAGACACAGTGAATCAGGGGCAGAATAACAGGAAAGTTCTTCGGCTCCATGGTTATGTGGGTAATGGCCCTGCCTTGACTAGTGCAGGCATTAAATGGCTCCTGCAAGGTGCCATGAATGCCATTCAGGGTGGCATTGGAAACGTTGCAGGGGGCCATGTGGCCACCCCATCCACCGCCACTCCATCTAATCAAATTAACTGTTGTTGTTAACACCCGCATCTGGGAGTTGAGCTTCCTTGTGCACCAGGTCAGTGCAAGCTTGCAATTGATTGTGGTCATCTATAATGTTGATTATACCGGAATGTAGGATCTGGTCCTGTTCCACCCGACTGTTTGCCAGGAGATCTACAACTTTGTTACTATCCCTTTTGACATGGATAAAAGTTATTGTTGTCCTTTCTTTTATCCATTTATTTATTAGTTCAAGCCTGGCCATTAATCTCCAGCTTTTGGCAACTCTTGAAGTAGTGCTTCCTTGTTGGATTTGAGTAACCATATTGATTAGAATTTGGGAGTCCCCTTCTATAATGATGGGATGAAAATTATGTTGGTGAGATAGATTCATACCTTGCCACAATCCTTCCAGTTCTACAGAATTGTTCGTATCCCATCCAATGGAACCAAAACACAATAGCAAGGGTTGGCCCGCATGATTTCTGAATATGCCCCCACATCCTGCTTTGCCCGGGTTGCCCTTGGAGGCACTGTCAAAATTTAACTTAATCACATTTTGTGGGGGTTGTATCCAATGTGAGAGCTGCTTGGTTGTAATACTAGGTCTATTGGGGTTCAATTGTACTTGTTGGAGCTGAATGTTCCAATTAGCCCATATGCTTAGTGCCTGAGCTAGGTTGGAAAGTCCTCAGCTATCCATTGGTGTAGCACAAGAGTTTCCTTGATATTCTGACATAAGTTGGTCCATATGATTTCTAAGGAAGTTTTGTGATTTTTAAAAATTTGCTTATTTCTTTCCTTCCAAATAGTCCAGAGAAGGAGGCCTGGCAGTATTGTCTATAGCATGTGGAGAACTTTGCTGTTATAGGGCTCTGGAGTCCAATTACGAATGGTGCCTTTTATATCCCCTAGAAGTCTGCAAGGTCGCTGACATCTGAAAGTGAGCTTTTCCCAGAGTTGATTGGCCATGTGGTAGGAGTCCATGAGGTGCTGAATAGTTTCTTCATTGTTTTGACAGTTGGGACAGAGGGATGGTCCTTGAAATCCTCTTTTGATTAAGTTTTCCCAAGTGAGAATTCTTTGATGATACAACAGCCAAATGAAGGTGGAAACTTTTGGCAATATCCCTGCAGTCCAGATACGATTCCAAGCAGGATCTGTTGGTTCCTGTGTTTGGAACATTAGCTGGTATGCTTCTTTAGTGGTGTATATTCTTTCGATGTATATCCCCATCTGAGTACATCATTTCCAATATTGACTCTCATTCTTCTACTAGTGAGCTCTTTGTGTAACTCCATGTTATAAGCTTATGTTTCTTGCTATGTTATTTGCCTCAACGATTTCCATTGCCTGAAGCCCTGTATGGTGCTAAGAGTCCAGAAATGCGCTACATTGTCCTCCTGGTTAATGTCGTTTCCATTATGATTTTTGCATGGTAAGAGTTCTGCAGTTTTGGGTCTTTGTTTCCATGAATCCGTCCAGAAGTGGGCCATCCTCCCGTCCCTTAACTCCCAAAAGCTATGTTGATGGATAACCTCTCTGTGTTGCTTGGCCGCGTTCCAAATTAGGGATCCTGTGAGCGTGGTAGTTATCCTTATTAGCTCTTGTTGTGGTCGATTGTTTGCATACTTTGCAATCCATAGTTGTGCCCATGGCTTCTGTGGGCAAGATACACATTGCCACAAAATCCGTACTCCCATCAAAGTATTACTATGTTGCGGATCACATAAGCCTAAAGCCCCCTGCTTTTTAGGCTTGCAAACTTTTTCCCATTTTACTAATGCCCGTTTTCTATTTTGTCTTGTGGAACTCCATAGGAAATTTCGTTGTAGATTCTTGATTCTCTTTAACACCCATTTTGGTGCTGCGAGAACTGAGAAGAGATAGAGGGGCATAGGTTGTAGGACTGCCTTTATTAGGATTAATCTTCTTGCCATGTTGAGAGTTCTGTGTGTCCAAGACATGAGACGACTTTCCATTTTCTCAATGAGTTGATGCCAGGAAGCATGCTTTAAAGCTGAATCTATAAGAGGGGTGCCTAAATACTGAGACGGAAGCTTGGCTTGAGAGAATCCAATGATTTGAGAAATGAGTCTTTCGGTGGCAATAGGAGTATGGAAGAAATAAATTTGAAATTTGGCAGTATTTATGGTAGTTCCAGAGGCTTTTGAGAATGTATCTAAAAGAGATTTATAGGTTCAGGCCTCACTTACAGAAGGATGACCAAAGAGCATATTTTCATCGACAAATTGTTGATGGTTAATTGCAGGAGTTCCATGAATAGAGAGTCCTCTAATATCATGAGAATGAATGGCATGCTTTATAAGACGACCCAGACCCTCAGCCATGATGATAAATAGGAAAGGGGACAGAGGGTCACCTTGGCGAATTCCTCTGGAAGGGTAGTAGGGTTTAGAGGGGATCCCATTGACAAGAACAGAACAAAGAGGGGAGGAAATTAGGGTCATAATCCATCTAATCCAAGTCAGGCTAAATCCAAAGGCTATTAGCATCTGTTTTATGCAGGTCCAGCTGAGTTTATCAAAGGCTTTGGATAGGTCGATCTTCAACAGCATACCTACCTGTTTGTTTTTCTTTAGGGAATGGATGGTTTCGTGAGTCAGTATAATACCATCTAGAATTTGATGACCTTTGACATAACTAGATTTCTCTGGTTAAATGAGAAGAGGGAGGAGCGGTTTTAGGCAGTTGGCTATGACTTTTGAGATAATTTTGTAGATGACATTGTAGAGTGCACTAGGCCTGAACTTCTCCGGTGTGCTTGGTTGTGCGACTTTGGGAATAAGAGCGATGAAAGCTGCATTGAGCGAAGGAAGTAACCGATGCATTACTCTTGATTCTTTGACACATTCTAGACATCTACTTCGATTAAGTCCCAGAAGTGATGGTAAAAGTTAGATGTGAAACCATTAGGTCCTGGCACTTTCCCAGCTTTCAGTTGATTTGATGCCTCTTCGACCTCCGTAAGGATGACTGGTCTTAGCAATAGCTGATTATGCTCCTCTGTAATGAGTTTAGGAATATGCTGAAGTATCTCATTGATGGCAAGCTATCTTTCTGTGGGTGGCTCTTGATGAACAGTTTTGAAGTGATTTGTGAGCTCTTTCTCTATATCTTCCTGTTTCTCCATTTTGTCTCCTTGTGAGTTTTGAATGTGTGAGATTGTATTATTCATTCTTCTTTGTATAGTTGTGCAATGAAAAAATTTTGTGTTTCGTTCCCCTTCTCTTAGCCAACTAATTCTTGACTTTTGTCTCCAGAGTAGTTCCTCTTGTCTGCTTCTTTCATCTAATTGTGTTAGTAGGATTTGTTCCTTTCTGGCATCTTCCTTTGTTCTGCCTTCTAGGATGATCTGCTGTTGTAGCTCTTTCATACTCTGCTCAAGAACGTTTTTCTCTTGAAACATGTTGCCAAATGTGGTGTAATTCCATGTTTTGATTTGTTTTTTGATGTGATTCAATCTTTGCTGGAATTGGTACATGAGTGAGCCACCATTAGGAAGGAAACTTTCCCACGCTGATTTGACCACTGCTTTGAACTCAGGGTGGGTAAGCCAGAAAGCTTCAAATTTGAATGGTCTTCTGTTAGATTTTCCAGGGTTTTTCCATTGCAAAGAAATGGACCAATGGTCTGAGCCAGCTAAGGGTAGGATAGAGGCACATATATCACCACCAAGATGAACAAAATTGTCTGCAATTAGAAATCTATCCAACCGTGATGATATTTGTTGTGAGCTGGCTCTTTTGTTGTTCCAAGTGTAGGTGTTGTTATCAAAAGGTAAGTCTATTAGACAATTGTGTTGAATGTAATCTGTGAAGTTATTGCTTTCTTTGTCTAGCTTTCTTCTGTCTCCCAGTTTTTCCTCCAGCCGTGTGATCATATTGAAGTCTCCTCCCGTGATCCGTAGTGGATAAGTTCTTGGAGCATTAAGAATCTCCAATGTTTCTAATTGCCTGATTTTTTGCGTGCCCTCTTGAGGGAAGTAAACATTGGTTAAATGTCCATGTATGTTCGTGCCGATCAAGTGGAACATTGCTTGGATGAAATAATGTGAGGCATGGAAATTTGTTAAGGAGATATGTTGAGTATTCCATGCTATGGCTAACCCTCCCGAGGCACCTGTTGTGTCTATTGTTACCGTTTGACATCCTGCCCAGGCTTTGGATAATATGGATGCTAATGTGCTGGTGTTACATCTTGTTTCCTGCATGAATACAATGTATCGTTGTTCTTGCTGAATCATGTTCTTTAACATTCTGTACTTCCCAGGACCGTTAAGTTCTCTTACATTCCATGAGATGAGCTTCATGGTTGACTAGTAGGTAGAGATCGGTAGTATTTGGTCAACTTGGAGCACCTTCCAGACTCCACTAGCATTTCCCCAATTAATATGGTACGTTGTAGATCTATCTTTCTACCTCTTTTCTTCCCATCTTTGATGATATGTTTCCCATCCCATTTGCCTCCTTGCTGTATGCCTAAAGTATTATGCTAATGACTCTTGTGAGCACTACTTCCAAATTTTCCAGTTGTCTATCCAGTATTGTGTCAAACTCTTTCCTTTTGCAGGCTTGCTCTAGACTGAAAATGTCTATATCTCCAAGATCAAAGCTTTCTGGTTCTTCTTCCATTAAACTTTGCTAACTGCCCCCCTCCGGATGGGTTGGTGGCTAAGAAGGTTCTTCTGGTGTATCATCGATGTCCATAATTTTGTTGGACCATAGAGCTTTACTATGAACAGGGTTGGTGTTGAGTTGTGAGTCTGAGGCAAGCTTACTAGAGGTATTGGCATTCAATGGATGACTAGTTTTAGAGTGGATAGGTGTGGAGGATAGATTGGTGGATGGGACAGAGCTTGGCTTTGCTGACACAAGGGTATCTGATTCAGGCTTTTCTAGATTTGTCAAAATATCAAAGCTGTTGCTAGAGGATGGCATATCAGGTGATGGATAAGTGTTTTTTGGTACTGTGGGAGGTTTTTTGGTATGCTTTTTTTTGCTTGATACCTTGGTGAATCCTTCTGGATCAGACTTGCTTCCATTTTCAGTGGGTTTAGGAGGTATGTTTAAGGGGTAGTCATGAAAAAGGTGTCCATGGGCATGGCATCTCCTGCATCGGAAGGGTACATGTTCATAGTCAAGGGGTTGAATCCATTCAAAGTCGTCGTGCAATAGACTTACCGAGTCCGGGAGCACTTGGCCCAGCTTCATGTAAACACAGATCTGTGTGTAGGATGCATATCTTTGAAGCTTTGTTTCCTCGAATACCTTTAGGAACTCGTGTAATCCATTATCGATGGCTCTTAGTGAGTCCTCATCCTAGTATTCCAGTGGAAGCGAGTACATGCAGATCAAAACTGGTGCCCAGCTAAAATCTTCCTTATCTGGGTTGAATCTTTCGACCCAGTGTCATAGATAAAGACCTGTTGCATTGAAGAAATAGGGTCCTCCATCTAGAACTCGATTTCAGTCTTCAAGGCAGTTGAAGATGGCTATGAAGAAGCCTTTAGGGCTCAGCTGTAGAGTTACATGACCTTTGGGCTTCCACTTTGAGGTAATCCATCCTTGCAGAGCTTTTTTAGTTGGCTAATAACCTATGAATTTGCCAATCAAGGCATGATCTTTCATAAATTGTATTTTTGCATTGATCCTATGACTAGGTAGCTCGATCTTGGGCCATTCTGTGGCAATGGGCTTGCATGTGGACAATGATGCTTTCTTTGGTTTTCCAGATGTTGCTTGTTTATCCTCCTTCTCGCATTCCAGATCTTCTTGTCTATTCTTCTTCTGCTGCTACGCAGGTTGTACCTCTGGTGTCTCTGCATTCTCAGTTCTGCTTTCAGTTGGGTTTTCATGATTGTAATCTTGGGGGGAGGCACTGATGCCTCCCCCACCGAGCTATTCATTGTCCTCTACGTCCAGAATCGCAGAGCCTGTCCTGGAAAAAGTTCTGTTTGGGCCTGAGAAGAAGCTTACTCAGACTGTGTGCCGTGGAAGGGTTTGTCAGAAACCCTAGAAAATTGATAGCTGGTACAACTATTTACCTGCGCCCCACAAGAGGTTTTCACAAGCAGATTTATTTATTTATTTATTATATTTTTTCTTTTTATTATTATTTGTTTTTGGTGTATCAACTACCAACAAAATTTGGTTTTTGGTTGCTACACTTATTGGAATTTAATAATTTGACAACATAGGAGAATTTTTTCCTTCCCTCATAACTTGAATATTAGATCCTGAGACAATGTTGATAAATGAATCCTTTGAGATTAGTTTATGATCTAACCAAAGATGATGTCCATTAGCAAGCAACAACACTTGGGCATTGTCTATGGCAATTAATCTCATGGTCCCATTGTCAAAGACTATATCTACCTCATAAGGACATAGAAATCTGGTGCCGAGCTTCCCCTTGAATTATTTGAATCATGAATCATATAGTAGAGCCCAATTTCCTTTCTGAAACACATTTTTTTATAAACTTGTCATGCCACTTAGCGCTCTACGACTGGATGATGTCGATTTGCTAGATGGCAGCCAATCTCTTCTCATCTAGTTCATTTAATTGGTTCAATCGATGTTTCTGAGATGTACTCAAATCCAGGTTCACTTGCAATGTTGTTCTGAGTATTTTTATTTCGAACTCAATGGTAAATAATGTGTTTTTGCCATACCAATAATACCCTATTGAAATAAATTTATGCTCTGTCTTCTTGTCAACAAAGAATCCTCCACAAGGTTCCTCCTGGAAGGCTCTGAGGATGTCAAAAATATCATCCTCTCTCACACAATGCCTGATTTAATAATTTGTCCCTGTGTAGTAGAGGTATCCTTCTACCCAAGAGTATCTTGCACTCTGCTTAACAATATTCCTCTTTCCTTTGAGGACAGATGTTGTGGAAATCTCCGCGTAGCAAGGTAGTTAGCTATGTTTGCATACCATGGTGAGTAAGTTGAAATAGAAAAAAGATATTCATTTGGAAAATAATCCTCAACGGGCATGCAATCACTATTAACAATTAGCCTAGGAATAAAATCAACCACTACATTATCTTTTCCAGGTTTATCTAATATTGTCATATCAAATTCTTGTAACAACAACAACCAATGTGTAGCCCTACCATTAGTAACATGTTTATTCATTAAGAAATGAATGGTAAAGTGGTTAGTGTGAACAAATATTTGATAACCTATAATGTAGTGCCTAAATTTATTAATGGCATGCACTACTGCAAGAAACTCTTTTTTGTAACTGTATAGTTTAACTCTGCTGGAGTCAGATTCTTGTTGATGTAGTAGATGTCATATGGCTTCTTGTCTTTTATTTGACCTAAAACAACTCCTATAGTAGTATTAGATGCATTTGTTTCTATGTGAAACGATAGATCCCAGTTCGATTCGCACAAAATAGGGGTTGCTGATACACACTTCTTTAACACTATAAAGGCATGTTCACATTTCCCTGTCCAAACAAATTCCACATCTTTAGTAAGTAGAGAAAATAATGGGGATGCAATTTTTGAATTTTTTTCTATAAACCTCCTATAATACCCTGCATGTCCCAAAAAACTATGTACCTCCTTCTGTGTTTTGGGAGATGGAATTTTTAGAATTACTTCTATCTTAGCAGGGTCTACTTTTATTCCTGTAGCAGAAATATAATGCCCAAGTACAATTCCTTCATTCATCATCATGTGACATTTTTAAGTGCTTAAAGAAAGATTAGTTTGCTCACATTGCTCTAGCACTTTTTGAGATTGGCTAATGTTGTTTCAAAAGTGTCACCGTAATGTGTAAAGTCATTCATGAATTCTTCTAAACAGCCATTTAGAAAATTTGAAAATATTCCCAATATTTCCCTCTAGAAGGTTGCTAGCACATTATAGAGTCCAAAAGGGAGAACTCTGTATGAAAAATTCCCCTAAGGGCAAGTAAAGGTGTTTTTTTCGTGATCCTCTGGGGCAATCTATGTCTAATTATAACCACTAAACCCATCTAGAAATGAAAATAACGTCTTTCCAAATAAGGTGTCAAGGATCTGATCTATAAATGGGAAAGGAAACTGGTCCTTTTGAGTGGCTTTGTTAAGTTCTCTGTAATCTACATAGACCCTCCATTTTCCATTCTTTTTAGGAACAATAACAAGGGGAGATACCCATTGGCTATCAGTGATGGGATAAATAAACTTGGCATTTAGAAGCTTCTGGAATTCTTCTTTTACTACTTCTTTAAGTGCTAGGTTCATGTGTCACTGTGGCTGCCTAACTGGATTGAAGTCTCCTTTCAAGTAAGTATGGTGGATACATATGCTAGGTGAATGCCTTTCATGTCTATCTAATACCATGTAAATGCCTTTTTATATCTCTGTAATAGCTGTAACAAAATTATATTCTATTCGGAACTTAGATTAGGATTAATATTTAGATTTTTTCCCAATTCTATTTCAGCTGAGTTTCTCATGATATTAGGAGCGATTTTCATATGTTCTAGAATCAAGTCTTCCATAGTATATTCTACCCTTAAATCATCAATAGAAATAACAACAAGGGAATTACTGATAAAGCCATTGATAATGTCATCCTCTGTTTCATTCTTAAAATACTAGGCTTTGCCAAGAGTGAGGAGTGACTGGGAATGATCTAATTCAGGTTCATATTAATCCCATAAGGAATTTTTGAAACCCTTACTTGGTTTTGCAGGAGGATAGAGGCTTAGGTTCTTTGTGATTTGTCCATCTGAAATTGTCATGAAGCCCGACCTACAACCTATGAATGCATCCACAATATCCAACCAAAGCCTTCCTAATATCAGGGGATGTCCCCCCAGATTTGATTTGGTTTCAAAAATAATAAATTCTGTTGGGTACCTCCAGGAACCTACTGTGATGACTACATCCTCTACCACTCCTTCAGGTTTAACACGAGACCTATCTGCTAGTTCTAGCACAGTAGTTGTTTGTCTCAGACCGTGTAGTCCTAAAGTGGTAAATAGTTCCTTAGTCATTATATTGATCATTGCCCTTAAATACATCAATGTGTTCGAGATGGGCTTCTCATCAATATAAACAATTACTGTAGGATTCTCCAGGTCATTATATTTAGCTAAGAGAGGCTAACTAGTCATTAGTTCTGACAATTTTCCCATCACATGGATGGTAACTGGATATTTGGGATTCCTTCCAAGTTTCTTAACACATAGGTCTCTTACTATGTTTGCATAGATGGGTACATACTTAATGGCTTGCAGCAAGGGAATCCTTATGTGCAGATTCTTTAAATCCTTGACAAAATCAGATTCGGGTTGTGGAATCATCCTAGTTTCAGTGAATCTTTGCAAATATGGAGGGTCCTTAGTCACTATAGAAGTTGGTTAGTTGTTACATATGTGTCAACATTATCGGAATCAATTGTTACGGGTTTAGCAGTTTCATAAAAATCCACAAGATGATCCCTAGGTGATTCACATTCCTCTTCAGTAATGACATGGGAGGTTTTTGAGTTTACTACTTTTCCTGATCAGAGGTGGATCTCATTGCATTCAACATGGGTAATGTAGTAAGTCTGGAAAGAAGTGGGGGCTTCTATATTCTGAGATACCTTATTATTTTGGTTAGGGTTAGATTGTACATGTAATCAAGGATGTATGGGAGGAGTAGTATCATATGGTTAGAGAGGTGAAAATTTCAATTGCTCATGCACTGGTAACAAACGAGGGCCTAAATATTCCCCCCTCCAATTCTAAGGCCAAGAGTATGAATGAGATGGAGGATACTGAAAAAGGTTGAGAAGGATACCATTGGTTCCATGGTGAAGGAAATTGAGATGGAGAGGGAGTGGGATACTTCCATGGAAATTGATGAGTATTATATACATTATTCCACGGATTGAAAGAAAAATATTGAGACATACCTGGCTGTCATGGTTTCCAAGGCTTCCTAGACCCAATAAAGTAAGAAGACTAAGCCTCCTCACCTTATTGGGAGCTCTGGACAGTAACATGTAGAATTTTCTAGGTCAAATATTGCACAAGTTAATGATGTTGACTTTTCATTCCTTTAGGGAATGTTTGTCTTTATGTTTTGGGAATAACACGACAAAGTACTTATCAGCTTCATCCTGTGTCTTTTTCACTTGTGTTTTCGTCAATTGGGTAGATAAAGTATTGAGAAGATCGGTCTTAGGATTCTCAAATAGGTTTCCAATCTCATCTCTGGTCACACCTCCATTTGTGGATTTTTGTATTTTAACATAAGCATCCTGTGCCATGCTTCTCCCTCATGACAATCCTTTCAAACACCTTAAGAAAAGATTTATTATATCCATGTATGGCTCCTGAGATATATCTCCTTTTCCTCATAGGTCCAACATGTCAAGGCAATGATCTCTCATTCCTCGAATCAATATTATTTTTCAAAATCCCTGAATCCCGAATTGCTATGTTTGGACCTTTGTAGATTATAAGGGAACCATTCCATGTAATCTTCCAAGTTCTATTCTTCCTTTTGTGTCATTCTAAATATCAAATCTCTTAAATATCTGGTTCAACAATAGTCCTGGTATTTTTCTAGAAATGTAGTCTTCATATATTGCCATGTTTGGATAGCGACAAGACCTAGTCCCATAAATCATCTTAATATTTCTCCTTTTAGAGTGGCAGGAAATTGTTTTAGCTTCTGAGAATCTGAAGTGTAGTCATAAGTCCTACACAGAACATCAAACTCAAACAAAAAAGTATCAAGATCTTCTATAGTCAATCCCTAGAAAGATGGAAGGGTTGATAGAGGGATATTTTTCATGGGGGCTTCTACCCTTATATCACTTATTGGAAATTCAAAAGTGGTAATAGTCGCATCTGTCCAATTATTTTTGTTGTTATCCCCCATAGGAAATTCTCCTGATTCTTGTTCTTGTAAGTATCCTTCTAAAGATTATTAAGATGAATGTTCTGTAGATAGGGATTCTTGTGATAATTTCTCGGATTGTTCTAGGGCTGGCTGTTTTACTACATTGCCTGAGTCTGGGTATTGGAAAGTGAAAGAATTTTCTTTCTATTCTGGTCCTTGATATTTCCCACTAGTTTCACCTTGTCCTTATAATCAAAAATCCTAGCCTCTAGTTTCTCCTTGTTGTTCCTAAGTTGATTACATATTTGGTAGTTTGTATGCTAGTTTGAGGAAAATGGGGTCCTAAAACTGAGGAACTAGATAATCCTGATTTTAATGTAGAAGCAACAAATTTATGTGGGCCTATTTTTCTCATGCCCATATGTAGAGTTTACTGCTCTCTTTATGCCTTTAAGATCAATTCTTTGATAAATGTTACTCTCCGTTGATTAGTATTTTTCTTGTTCTTTTTTTGACCCCTTTTTCCTATAGGTTTATTAGGGTTTTGTTGGCTTGAGGGGCCCTAAACGAGGTTAGGAGTTATTTAGCCAAACAAATCCCTACACTATTGGCCCTTTCGGCATCAGCCCGTGGAGTGCGGACTGAATTCTCACTCGAAGTAGTATGGAGGTATGCTGGAACCAAGTTTCCGCACCCTCGAGATGTCTATGGTGTCGATTTAGTCCAACTGTGCCTACCTTCGCATAGGTTACTTGACGCACTGTTCTAACCTTCAATACCATCGCGATCTATTATAATCATCTTTCATGTAGCCCTAACCAGGGGATGAGATGCTTTCGCACTGCTATGGCAACAACCTATGCTATTTCCCCAAATTACACCAAAAAGTTACTTATCTTCTTACAGATGTTAGTTAACTTCACGGAAACATATATTATATCTCGCATTCACTTAATCAATATAGCCATATATTAGACTTTAAGCTTTTGTGGTAGGTTTTTGGAGTAGCATGATCTGGATTATCCACAGTATTATGTTTCTTATATATAAAATTTTGTATATATACTCTGATAGGAAGATTCTTCTCTCAAAATAACTGTCATTCATATTCTATCAATTTTTGTCCTGATGATGGACCCCCTTTGGGGTTCAAACGTCAACATAAGAAATATAATACTGTGGATAATCCAGATCATGCTATAGCCATATATATTCAAGCATCATATAAACAATAGAAGTGAAATTTATACCCAATATATTCAATGCATAAAACATGAAATAAATACAAAAAATTGATATGAATCTTCTCTTTATTAATACTTCCAACTGTTTCAAACTCGACTCGCCCTACGCACTCAGCTGCAGGGGTTCGTGCACTTAGTTGTGGACTACTAGTCCTCTGCGCACTCAGCTGAAGAGCCTTCTCCTACTCTACGACCCAAACCTATACTTTACTCCACATATATGACTCAACTCTTCATCCTTCTCCTGATGTCTTAACTACTTAGAGCCTCACTCTATTCATACAATCCCATGGTCTGCGGACCATGGGTAGACCTCTACAACTAACATTATATTAACAAAATTGAGGGTGGACAACCCTATGACTCTTTTACAAGCTACTTGATCCACACCCACAAAATGTGGAGTCTTTACATTGGAGTTACAATTTTTGACCGAAATTTGGGCTCTAAGCCCCAAAACGTCCCTTGGGGGATTCCACACCCAAAAGGCCCCCAACACAAACATCATGACTCGCCCTCAAGCCACTTTTTCGGTGCGGAGATCTTTGCACAAAGACCTCCCAATTCTGCCTGAATCGCTGCAAGTTCAGCAGCGCACTAAGCGGTTGCCTATTGTACTTCCTCGACGCGCTGTTTAGAGACCGTTGTAGCTGAACTGCTATCCTGAACCTTTTCCTGTGTTTCTTGCAGCTACATGAGCTTTTCTTCAATGGAGGTTGTAATTATATGCACCTCATCAATCCATGACTGTAAGAGCACCTTCAAAACTGCTTCCTTATGTCGAGAAACATCTACTTGTTCCTTGAGTGCATTCGTTTGCTGCATACTCATGAGCCTCTGTGTAAGGGAAACTTTTTGCGTGGTCCCTTTTACATCATCATATTTCTGCTGTAGCTCGCATGCCTCTATCTCTAGGCGTTGTATGTTCGGGTCCTCCTGCAGGGTAGTGAGAACCTCGAATGACTGCTCGAACAACTTTGTGCAGACTGTCACCGCACTATTAACCTCTGTTATTGCTACTGTAATCGCGATGGTGTGTTGTTCCTTAACCTACAGTGGATTTGAAGGTTGTGCCTTCAATTGTAGTTCAGCTATATAAAGGTTCATCTCCAACTGAACCCTGACCATTTCATATTTTGCCTCGTGCACCCCTGCTGCTAATTTCTAAACGCGCGCTTCCACTGGTTCTTTTGCTTCGATGGCCAACTTCAGGATCATCTAGCAGGCTTCCTCTACCACCTACACTATTTGTCTGTTCTGCACCACTACATCGTCATGCTACAGGCTCAACTGTTCAATGTTGATGCACTACTCTCTCATTAATTGGAGCGCACAACCCTCCCTGGCTCGTAGTTCTGTAGTAAATCCATCCTGCAAAATATAGAGTGTCTCCCAAGGGAGCGCAGCTACGTTTAATTCGATTCCCTTCAATCCACTAACCATAGGCCTATCGACCTCATTTTCTGTAACGAGTGCTCCATCTGGCAACACTATCATGTTATTCATCTGGCGCAAAACATTTCCTTAGCCACAGACGTGTCTACTCCGAGGTTGGTTGACATAGTGCCCGCGTGTGGAGTGCACACCTACAACTCCTATATCTGTGCCCGGAGAACCCCCAACACCATCTAGTGCTCCTCCTCACACTATTGGAGGGCCTCCGTGGTGACGTCCCTCATCGTCTCACCAATGTCATGTAGATCCCCCTTAATGAGGGTGATCAGTTCGAATGAAGTCTTTGAAGCCTTCCACTTCTTTCGTGGCTCTACCTGCTCTCTTGGGTGCAGGTGTTTTAGCTGATTGGATGCTGTCTGCAGGTCCGTGCCACTTTGCTCGTTATCGGTCTCTATCGCAGGCAAAGGTGACTTCTGTCCTTCACTCGCTTCTTCTGCTACTCTTATGTTAACTTCACAGCATCACGTGCCACCTGGGCCTTAGCCACTCCTTCTTCCTTCCTACGTTTCTTTGCCAACTGCGCTATCAGCAGTTTCACCTCTTCCTTCTTTTTCTACACGGTGGACTTCCCTGCTTCCACTGTGGAGCTAGCTAAAGCGTGCCACTCCAGCGGCCATGACTCAAGGACTATGAATATGACATTGTCTGTCTCCAGATAGAGTAACTCGCAGCATGTCTTCGCGGGGTCCTTCCATGCCCTGATGTAGACATGTTGAAAATTTGCCTTGAACTCCACAAAGCTCTGCAGACTGTTGTAGACTATGGCCGATAACCGAGGCTTGCGATTAATCCCCATTCTGATGTTCATCTCCATGAGCACCCAAAATATTTTGCTGTCCCTTATCCTTTGTGCATCCTTGGTTGCCCACAGCGAAGCATACTTCGCTGCCTTCGGAAGGTCTTGCGCGATCATCAGGAACTGGGTATCTTCAGGCAATTCCCATGCCACTAGTACTATGGACAACATAAGGCACAAATAGTGAAAATTTTTTCCCTACTCCTATGCCTCGTGGCAGTTCTCAAGGAAATATTCGCATAAGTAGTTATCCTAGTTGAACTAGACCCCTTCTGCGCATTGCACTGCTAGCGCAACCACCCATGTGGCACTTCCACATAACCTTCCCTGCCAATATTTGTGTTGTGACTTTAATTGTAGGGTTGTTGATTTTAGAAATGGTGTACCCTCTCTTCTTCTTCTCTAGCTAAAACTTCTTCTTCATGGCCTCTGTGATGGCCAAATCATTGCTCTTTCCCTTCAAGATGTTTTCTAGGTCCTCCCCTTTGCAAGGGAGCCAAGTAATTCTATGAATCAAATGGTTTTTGATGGGGATAGGTTCCTCTAGCCATAAGCACCCATCATGCACCAGGCAGAGAAATTTCTTGATGACAAAAATGACCACTGGGGCACGATGGTAATGCGACACCCAGAGCAGGTTTAGCGACCCTACTTTCTCAACTCCTCTCAGACATTTATGTGGCTCCAATTCTATGATTCCATTCGGCGTGTCTTTCTTCTGGCGCATGAGATGTGCGGTCGCGAGATGCAGGAAATTATCATGGTCCGCAAGATCCCAAGCCTCAAACTTTAGCACGGGCACTTGTCCCAAGTGCACTCCTTCAAAAATAATGTCATTAGGGAGTAGTGGAGTCTATAGAGAGCTCTTGCTCTCATATATATCTTTGGGCACCTTTGCATTACCCTTCTGCGGAGGAACATATGTGGGAAGCCTGGTACGAGGGTCCACACCCTGGGTCTCAACCTCCATTTCTACATCCTCCTCCTCTACCAAGATTTCTTCGAATTATTACTCCTCATCGGTATCCAAATTGATAGCCTTCCCCTTTTCTTCCATGGCGAGCCTAGTCCTCACTAGATTTATAGGTGATATGTGCATCTATACCATGGCCTACTTGTATTTCTTGGGTCTTGGCGTGCGTGGCGATTTAACGATTTTTGCAACTATCCCGACACTTTCTGGGGCTTCCACTTCCGTAATGGCTTGTGTGGCTTCCTCAACGGTCATTTCTTCGGTATCTAGGGCTTCTTCAGATGCTGCCATAGTGCGATTCCACAAGTCTCTCAATGGTCTCAGGTAATTGCTCAAGCAACAAATTCACCTTCAGAATATCGAACAAGTCTGGGTTCATGAGTGTTTGTGCGTGCAACAACTCAGTCCTAAAATTTCCAAGTGTTGTTTTCTGGACAACCCTTTGTAATTTATAGCACCTTTTGAATTTGAATTCGACGTTCCCCCCACATTCAGTTCATTAATGCTCAATTGGCAGAATATTTTCAAGAATCTATCCCATAAAGTTTTCCTTAATTTCCTGCTGCCCGCTCCATTTTGTCGCAAACCAATCATCACATCGTGAATAGTGATTGTAATGGTCACTTTCCAGCCGACCCATGTGGTAGCACACCTACCCTCGCATTGTCGCAGACCCTAGGACACTTCGCTACTGTGCGTAGTCCTAACATCGCGTAGTCCCCAGGTAGAGTAGTTTATTGTCTTGCTTCTCCTTTCAGCTTCCTGGAGGGCTAAGACTATGCTTTTGTTGGCTAGTCAGATGGTCGAGCCCCTTGTGTATGTCTTCAACGACTGCCATTGACTTTTCCTGGGAAGAGTTCTCCATTTAACTTTACCAATTGCACTATGCCACCATCTGTTATCTCCTTAATAACATACGGTCCCAGCCAATGCATTTGGAGCTTCCTTGGGAATTTACTATCATACAACAACACCAATTCATTCACCTTGAAGGTGCGCAACTTAATATGTCGATCGTGCCAAGCCTTTTTGCGTTGCTTTTGGACCTGCTGGTGAAATCCAGCTAAAAATCGTTCTTCCTCAAGCTCCTCCAACTACACGAGCCTCTCCTCCAAGGCTCCGCAATCTGTCATACCTATGAGCGTTGCTATGCACAGACTAGGCACAATCTATTCAATAGGCATTACAACTTCCACTCCATAGACAAGCCTAAAAGGTGTTTGTCCCATCAATTTCTTGCATGTTGTCCTATAAGCCCATAATATTTCAGGTACTCGCATGTCCCAATCACTTCACTGCATGTTGCATACTTTGGTCAGCACAGTCTCTAGTACTTTTTTGAATGCTCCTACTATCCTGTTAGCATGTGGGTGATACAGTGTGCTCTTTCGATGATACACCTGAAGCTATTTCATCAACGTGCTGATTGTTTCATTCAGGAAGTCTATACACAATCACTCATTAAGATCTTTGTACATCCAAATTGTGCCAGTAAGTATTCAAACAGAAACTTTGTGGTAGTTGTAGCCATGCAATCCTTCACCGGCTGTGCTTCTTCCCAACGAGTCAGGTACTCTGTCGCAGTGATAATATACCTCACGCATGTTTTTCCTTGAGGTTTGATAGGTCCTACAAAATCTATTTCCCACTTTTCAAAAGGTTGCAACGTCATTTGTGGGTTCAAAGGCATTTCGTCCTCTGCGATGGTTTACTTGTTCTTTGACATACATCGCATGCCTTGCGATGTAAGGGTTGGCCACCATAACTCGTCGCGTAGAATCTTCTGCACAGTCACTCTTCCCACATAATGTCCTCTCGCAATGCACCCATGAGCATCCACAAGGATGCTGCTTCGTTCAAATTCAGGTATATACCTTCACAGTGTTTCATCATTCCCCATCTTGTGTACATTCCCAACAATGATAGAGAAATCGGTCGTGCACACCACTAATTCCTTATTCTGCTGGATAGAGTATTCTTTTGGCACAGTTCCAGTTGTTAGAAAGTGAATTATATCTTCAAAATGTCCATCTGCTATGCGCACAGCAAAGAGATGTGCGGGGTAATCCTTCCTCCAGACTAGTAGGTTCCCCCCCTGTCTCAATATTCACTTACTTAGTTTTCACCAGCGCGGTTATGTCAAGGTTCACAATCTGTGGTCCCTAAACCTTGTGGTGGCCTCCATCTCTAGAATGTTAATTTTCCACAGATCTTCGTCTTCTTCTTTAGTAGTTACATTATAACATTCCAATGTGAAACTCAGCTGAGTATCCCATTCAGGCTGAATCAATTCTACCGGCTCCTATGGTATCCTAAAGATGGTCGCTTTACCTATTGTAGCGCTTCATCAATACTGTCCCACCCATCCTCAAAAATGAAGGTCATCATGAACCCTTCGCGCAGAACATCCCATTCACCTATCCCATGACAAAGCTCTGTTTCTATATACCTGTTCATTGGTATAACATCTAGGGTATGATAGAATAGGTGCACCCACTTAGGTTGTGGCTTTTCTCCATAGGCTTGCGTTCACTTGGCCAGATGCGTGCACAGATCATGTGCCCATTGTACTTATCTGTCAGTCACACCCTAGGCTTCCGAAATCACGTGCGCATCATTCCCCTACATTCGCACCTGTCATCAAAGCTCCCTTTGTGCGTACCTAGTCCAAGGCTTGGAAGCGTTTATTTTCTACTAGATCCCTTTCAAATTTATTCAATAAGGTATCTACCTCACTTAGACCATCATAAGTAGGCAGGTCTCTTACTTCTATCAATACGCAGCGTAGTGACCTTGTCATCATATTGCAATTCAGTGTAGTTACCTCATGTAACTGATTCTGCCATCGCTCTGTTTCCTCATCCGAATCTGAAGTACACGAGATTTTGCGCTCCCATGCAATCTGCCCATCCACGCTAGGATTCACCCTATCCTGGTTTCACACTGTTATCTTATAGATTCAATCTAAATCATCGTCACTTTCATAGTTGCGCACTGGCTCCATATAGTGCGATCCTTCAGCAAGGTCCAAGGGAACAATTATGGGTAGTGACTTATTTTCAAAAATCATTTTTTGCTTTTTCAGATTGATCACCCCGTTCATGTCAGTGGCTCAATCAATTCCTAAGAGAACAGAGTAGGGATTGCTGTCATCAACAATCTCTATCACTTCAAAGTCTCCCAATGCACTCGCTCCCTAAATATCCACAGTTATTCCTTGCAATCGTCCCATGGTATTATTTTCTATTGACTCACCATCCTTTGCTAAATTGGAGACCACTGTAGTGCAAGTTGCCCCATTCGCTCCCATGTCTGTTTCGGCAGAAAATTCACATCCGATCCTAAATCCAGGATGGCGTGATCCATCTCATATTCTCTGATCTACGCGGTTAGTCCCATATCTCTTCCTGTTCTTGTCTTATTTTTTCTGATCTTCCTGAATACGCATGATTCTCCTGGCATAGTCCCAATGCATCTGTTAATGAGTTTCTGTAACCCTTTAACCACCTTATTGTCATGTAGTAGCTTGATACATGTTTCCAAGAATGTTGTGAGCATAGATGGTTCCATCATTGGCTTCGGTTTATCTTTTCTTGCTGAAGTGGAGGCATCAGCGAAGCTCTTCTTGGCTTCCACGAAGGTTTCCTGAGTGTGCTCCACATCAAACTCTGCTTCTTTTGCTGGAACTTTGTGAACCCAAGTACCATATTCTGGTTGTTTGCCTTTCTCATCTCCTGTCGCAATTCCACTTCAGAGCACAATGTTCACATTCAGGTATTCCTCGCGCAGCTTAGACCTCATCATCTACAAGTTTTGAGTCAGGGGAGGTGCTAACACTCCTTTGTCGCGTATCCTAGCTATGAGCGTAGGAAAACCTTCTATCTCATGATTAAACAAGGTGCAATACAAACACGAAGAGCATGTTGGATTCGTGCAATCGTGGGCATAATGTCCTGACCCTCCACAATTGTAGCATATCAACTGTCTGCGACCTATTCTAGGTCCTCCTCTGCCTCGGCCTCATCTGCGCCCCTGAAATCCTGTTCGTGCCATTCCTACATTTTGGTCAAGGTGCTGTGTTTCGGCTTGAACTCTGTAGGTGGGAGTTCAATCCATCATTAGTTCATAGCTTCTACAAGTGCGCTCATTGTGTGCCACTGACCTACAAAAGTTGCAGAAAAACTGTTGCGAATTTTGCGTATACTTCTTTAACAAGTGACAATTGTCCGTGGCATGTTTTCCTACTATTTGAAAAATCGTGCACCACAAAGTAGGTGCTGCACTAGGTCCTACTTGCGCCTCCGGTCTTAAGGTCATCGGTCCTCCTCCTGCGAGGTAATTTGTGAAAACTGGGCAGTGGTCCTTGTCATGACCCTGACCCTTGCATTTTACACACCATACCTCTTCGCGCACTTCTGGTCGAGCTGTCCTGTCCTGTTTTAGGATATGCATCTCAAGGCATAAATTCTTTAGCTGTGGGTAGATCCACTGAACTCCTAAGTTAGGATCCTGCATTAGGGTCTCATGTAGCCTCATAGCAATCTCCAAGGCCTTCGCCTGAGTCGTATCTTGTACTGTGATAGCACACTCCTTAAATGTGGCCTTAACAAAGCTACAAACCACTCGCGATGTTGTCCATCTGTCAAATTCATATTAGCTTCACGAATTGTACATTTTAGCCTCTGATCTAGCTCCCAAGGAGTCTCGCCTAGTAGCATCATGATCTCTTTGAATCCAATGATCAACTGTGCTTCAAACTTCGGCCTGCTAAATTATCTATTTAGCGCTACTTGGATATCCGCGATTCACTTATTTGGATTATCATTGGAGTGCTTAATAGACCAGGTCAATGCACGGTCCTACAGGGTGCTAACTAGTGTCGCTTTCCTTATATTGTCATCTATAAATCCTTGCGCTTCTCATACAACCCTTACCATGAAACAAAATTGGTCTGGATCATCATTTCCCAATTCTTTGAACACAGACAACTTCAATGCACTTGCCATATTGAATCACAGTGGTGGTGGAGGCGGTACAGGTGAAGATGGAGGTGATGATGGTGAAGCTGGTGGCGGTGTGGGTGGAGGTGGTATTCGTGGAATTATTTTCCTTATTAGATGGATCACACTTCGTGGTGAGACCTTCGAGAGCTCTTCCTCATCCCCTCGCGGAGATAAAATCAAGGGGCTAGTTTTTGGTCCCTTATTTCCTTCATTCTTGTAAGATTTTCCACTTCTCGTAGCCCCGAATATCAAGGTAGCTGCATAACCCTCTTTTCTCACAATAGGATTTTAATCCAAGTACTCAAAGACTTTACGTTCTTACCTTGCAGTCATTTGATAAAGAATCACTCTGCTTCATTGTAGCTAACTGAGGTGTCAACTGCAAACTCAGTAATGAATCCTCCTATAATACGATTGAGCCAATGATCAACGATGCACACGATCTTAACCTCTGATGCTTTCAACCTTCACACTAAATATGGGGTCCACACAATAGGACCGTCAAGTTTCCACCTTCCTTGGCTATCTGCTAGCTTCACGATACACTTGTATAGCTCAGTAGGGAAGGGCGCGAAGAAGATTTCATGGATCTACGTGTACAGTTAGCAATCCAACCACTCTTCTTTTGACAGTTGTGGGTTCCTATTCTCCTATGCTGTGAACTCGTGAATTCTTTTGTCCAACCAACCTTCAATTTCCTTCTTAGTTGGATTCCAATGATATGACATTAGACATCTCTATGCATATTTCGGTCCCGGTAATGGAACAATTTGTTGGGTTGAGGGGGCCTAACCCAGGTTCAGAGCTATTTATCCAAACAAATCCCTACACTACTGGCCCTTTCAGCATCAGCCCTTGGAGTGCGGACTGAAGTCTCACACGAAGCAGTATGGGGGGATGCTGGAACCAAGTTTCCACACCCTTGAGATGTCTGTGGTGTCGATTTAGTCCAACTGTGCCTACCTTCACACAGGTTACTTCGTGCACTATTCTAACCTTAAATACCCTCACGATCTATTATAATCATCTTTTTTGCAGCCCTAACCAAGGGCTGAGATGATTTCGCACTGCTATGGCAGCAACCTACACTATTTCCCAAAATTACATCGTGAATCTTACTTATCATCTTACGGATGTTAGTTAACTTCACGGAAACCGATATTCTATCTCGCATTTACTTAATCAACACAGTCATATATATTTGTGCATCATATAAACTATAGAAGTTAAATTTATATTGAATATATTCAATGCATAAAACAAGAAATAAATACACAGAATTGATATGAAACTTCTCTTTATTAATACTTCCACTTGTTACAGACTCGACTCGCCCTATGCACTCAGCTGCAGGGGTCCATGCACTTAGCTGCAGACTACTAGGCCTCTGCGCACTCAGCTGCAAAGCCTTCTCCTACTCTATGACCCAAAACTAGACTTTACTCCACATATATGACTCAACTCTTCATCCTTCCCCTGATGTCTTAACTACTTAGATCCTCACTCTATTTATACAATCCCATGGTCCACGGACCATGGGTGGATCTCTACAAATGACATTATATTAACAAAATTGAGGGTGGACAACCCTATGACTCTTTTACAAGCTACGCGCTCCGCACCCACAAAATGTGGAGTCTTCACATTGGAGTTACAATTTTTGATCAAAATCTGGGCTCTAAGCCCCAAAACATCCCTTCGGGGATCCCGTGCCTAACAGGTTCCTACATTTTTCTTCTTCTTCACTCATACATTCTACACATGGACCCAATGTGTAATTATTTACACACACTAAGTGTCCTAATTATTACAGTGGTGAGCTCGCTCAGGTATGTTAGAGCGATGCGTCGGTTCTTACCTCTCGTCTTACTTTCCAAAGCCTGTAAAATTAGAGACACTCTATCAAAAGTAAATTCAAAAGAAAGCGTTGGCTGACTGTATCATTGACAACCTTCCCTGACAATGGTGCCAAAATGTTTGTGAGGTTTTATCACTCCTAAAGTAACTAAAC
This sequence comes from Pinus taeda, assembly GCA_000404065.3. Classification (NCBI taxonomy): domain Eukaryota; kingdom Viridiplantae; phylum Streptophyta; class Pinopsida; order Pinales; family Pinaceae; genus Pinus; species Pinus taeda. The sequence goes on along the minus strand of APFE031057081.1, from coordinate 46,372 downwards.
CAAAATCATTAATTATCAACCAGGGTAGGTATTTTTATTTCAAAGACGTTTGCATTATTTGTGCCGATACATGTAACAACCAGGTAAAAAAAAAAAGATGTCGTTGAACACACTTGCAGAAATTAAAGAAATCTTGTAGAATGGAACTACACGCTTGTAGGAATTGGAAGGCACACTACATGAATGAAACACACTCGGTAAGGAAAGAATCCACACTTCATAATAACTTCAGAATAAAGATAGGTGCACCATACACTATCAACTAAAGATGTAACAACAATTGAATAACATAGAATTGATTAACCTATTTAACAACACACAATAATTCTGAAAGAAGTGTATCTATCCCACAATGAAATGTGTGAAATAGTGATAATAAATCCAAACTAACATATGAAAAAGAAACTTTATCTACATTGTGATCCCTACTAAAGAGGAGGACCCTTCCTCCCTAGTAGGGTGCAGTAGTAAAATAAAAACTACTTAAGAATTCAACACATAATTTGCAATAACATCACCATATATATGTTTGTATTAAAATAGTTGAAAAGTACAAGATTAGAATGTCGGTATTATCTCTGTTGTCCATCTCCGTCCCCTTCTCATGAGACCAAGTTATTTTATAAAGTCTTTACAAAGCACAAAAATTAGGGAAATGAATCAATCATGAGAATCTTGTGATTTTCATGCTGACTAAGCTAACATAAATAATAAAAAAGATATAAATTGTTACAAACTGCTTTTAATAAAGATTTGTTATGGTTACACCACTCTTGTTTATATGCAATTGTAACTTCTCAGATCTTCTTAACCGTCCGTATGTAATTACTTAATGTGGCCTTTGACAGTTGTCTTTGAAAATAGCAGCTACAATCTTGAAAATTCGCAATGTAATAGCAGCTTTATGGTGTAACATCACGAAATGGAAAACCCAGGGTGTAATAACAGGTAACAAAAACTCACACTGTGTAAAAATAAGTAATAGAAACAACTGTTCACCCATGGATATCAGTAGTTATGGAAACACCTAAAGAAAAACATTCAAAATAACTCTTCCAAAGATACCCTAGTTAGTCATCCCAAAGAAATAATTTTTTCGCTCAATACTTAGCAGAAAATAACATAATAATATGTCAAAGAAAATGGTTGCTTCTTAATGAGAGGGAGTGACATTGTAGTGGGGAAATTGTAGGTTCAATGAGGGAAAATGGACAAAAATGGGGAAAAGATGCCTAAAATATCCTCAAATATTGCACCCAATAGTTATCTCCTTAAGCCTTGCCTCAGATACTTCGGTTTCCTAAAGAAACACTATATTGGGCTTTTCTTGCTTTAATATTTCTCTTAGGTACCTCTATTTTCCTCTGTTGTTGAAGCCTCTTACATTACACGAGAGCACAATCATTGATAAGACTTATTAAGATGGTGGAAGACCATTGATAGAAATACCACCCTACCTGAATTCACTAGCATCTCCCCCAGAATTTGTATGGATTCCTGTAGGTTCTTTCTACATCTTTTCTTCCCTCCTTTACCTGGTCCACTTTTGTTAGCTACACTGTCCATTTGGGATCCCATTGGATCTAGTGCATCTAGGGGTTTCTGACTTTTTTTGGCCTGGTATTGCTGAAAGGTATCCTTATATAGATTTTTCAGTCCTCAGGGGTAAAACATTCAACCATGTTTTTCCATTCATACAATAGTCTCTTCGAAACTCGTTCTTTCATTCTTAAGTCTTCTTTTGCTCCGTTGATCTCCATCTTATTATGGATTTTGTTTGTTTCATATCCCTCCTTGTCTTCCAGTTCCTCTTGTGCCCTTCGTTTGGGCGTAGGGTTTGCTTTAGGAAAAATCCTAGCCGATGGGTCTACTGGCTTCCCTTTCTCCACCATTTTCGAAGTTTCCCCTTGATCTTGTAATAAACTGAATATATTTTGAGGATCTAGATTTTTCTTCTCCTGTTGCGTCACATTAGACTAGGGTTGCTTTGCTGACAGTTTTTTCTTAAAGGATACGTCTTGGAATCCCTCATCATCCACAAAGATTATCCTCAAGTTGCTATGGGCTGAGCTTCTTCTATCCTGGTTTGATTAAGAGGGCACACTTTATACAAATGGCCATATTCATGGCAACGTTTGAAGCGGAATGGGATATCATCATAATCAAAAGGTTGTTTCCACACTTCATTTTGGTACTCGATCTCTACAAATTTTGGTAATGGCTCTGTTATATATTCATATATATGTAGATATGAGCAAGGGATGTGTATCTTCCCCAACGGTTGGCATCTGCAACTTTTACAAAATCACCTATGGAACTTCCAATACCTCCCAAGATCTCCAAGTCCTAGAAATCACAAAGTAAAGTAAAGAGCCTCACACAAATGGGTGCCTCCATTAACTGCTCTTAGTATGGGTTATAACATTCCTCCCAGAATCACATGAATAACCCTGCATTATAGTAAGAGTATGGCCCATTATCAAAGATCCATTCCTTGTCTTCTAGACTTGCAAAGATAAATGTGACGAAACCCCTGGCACTGCGTTTTAGATCTATATGGTCCTTTGGTTTCCATTTCTGCTGGATCCATTTTAGGAAGTCTCTCTATGAAGGCCAAGCCCCTATAAATTTATAAATCAAGGCATGGTATTTCATACATTTTCTATAATTTTCTAGCTTATTGGTTGGAATCACGAAACACAACTTCTTAGTGGCTCTAGGCAGACATTGCCCTTGTAACCTCACTTTCCACTGTGCCCCCATGACCAGGTTGCCATTAGGGTCAACGCTAACATTTGGAGATGTGACTGTGCCATATTGCTTGCTCATTTCTCCTATAGCCACATTCTTGTAGGAGGGGATCTCTCCCCCCCTGCCACGACACTCATGCCACCTATCAAAATCTTTGACCTGTGAAAATGTTAGAAAAAAACTTCAAATATGACTTTGTGCAGGATTCAGACACAGATCAAAACCCTAGCAGAGCTCCTCAAAACTATATACAATATTTAACATGATTTTTTTTGTAAGCTTGGTAGGTCTACATCTTCATCATGTCCAACTTCTCACTACAATAGGGGGCATAGCAAAATATTTGAACCCAAGACTTCCAGTTAGGTGAGACTTCATTTCCACAACCATTTCCAATTGAGCTATCACAAGCAGGCAATTTTTAACATGATTTTTAAAATTATTCATTCTCAAAATATTTTATAATTTATTAAGTGTAATGTTTTAATTTATTGAAAAAATAAATTGATTTAACATGGAATGGAATATATCTATCTATCTATCTATCATAGATATATATAGATAGATAGATAGAATAATAGATAGATAGTAAGATATATAATATTTTTTCATATCATATATATTAATATTAAGAATTTAAATTCCTCAAGTTGCTTTATGAGATGCAAAACCTTTAAGACAAACATGAAACTAAGCTATTATTGTATATTATGGTTTCAAATAACACTAATATCATATGAACTTTGTTAAAATGTCATTGAGAAATAGATCTAGTGCTATTCTTAGTATTTGCAAGACTAATGGGAAATGTAAGTTTGTTTGTAATTAAGTTTTATAAGTATTTCATGAAAACAGTAAAAGTGTCAAGCCAGAAGTTAACTCCTCAAAATGAATTGTTAATTTTCATTAAGAATGATCATAGATATATACATGGAGGGAGAGACTCTTGGGCTTCATCTCCTAGTGTCTCTTCATATTTCAATTCTATTTATTTTCTATTTACACTATTTTAAATGGATTATCTAATCCCAAATATTAGGTGTCAAAATTCCCCCCCTTATTCTGAAGGGATGTTGGTGAGTCCAAGCATCATTCTGAATCTTTTGAACTTTTCTCTTCCAAGCACTTTAGTGAAGATGTCTACAATCTTATGATTTGTGGAACAATGGCATAGGTGAATTGTATTTGCCTCAACATGATGTCTATTGCACAGTAAAATGTCACTGTCGTCATGTCAGTCTCCCTACTGTGTTATAAAACCACATTCACCTAAGCCCATGCTCCCTGAAATAGCAAAAAAACCCTCTTTGCCTAAGTTAAATGAATCGTCACGTCTGTTCATTAAATAACCGCGCTGACCGGCGGAGGCTAGTGTAACTTCTGCGCTGCCAGCGCGGAAGCACACGTGTTTTCCGTGCTGGTCCAATTTTACGGACAGCGCGCCCTTCGTTTGTACTGTTGAGCGCTGACCAGACCTCCTCTATAGTTGATCTGCGATGTCAGCACGCCAGCCCAGTGTCTCACCCGCGCTGATCCTGTTTGGGCGAATTTGTTCTAACAGCCAACCTTCCAGATCCCTCCAGACTTGGTTGTTAGCATTGTTGAGGTCGCCATCCTTCCTCTGGCATGTCTGTTCGACTGACCATCCACTTATCTTGGGGGAAAGCTCATCCTTTACCTATTCATGGAGACTCCTTCTCCTTTATAAGCCTCCTCCATTGCCCATGAGCAGCTAGTTTGGAACATATAGACTTTGATTGAGGAATTCTTAGTGCATTAATGCTGCTCTTGTAGGCATTTGGTGTGTTGTGTGAGGATTGCTTTGAGCTTGAGGAAGGTCATGAGCTTGTTGCCTTGTATGTGAGAGAGAGACCTCTTTGACTTGGGAGATTTGCTTCCAAGGTGAATGCTTGGAAGACATGCTGGCTGGACCCTCTAGAGAAGGACTCAGCGTCAGGACTTCGGTTGTACCTTACTCTATTTTCTGATTAATAAAGATAGATGACTACTCTTATGGTTCCATTTCCATTTGTCCTATGAATGATTAATGTGAATTGTATCCTTCCTGACTGATACATAGTTGTGTTTAGTAGATTTTACGCTTGTGTTTGCTCTCTCTTTGCTTGTGCAGGTTTCCGTCCGCGAGGATAGTGGAGGACTGTGATCAGCTGGAGCGAAGGAGCGAGAGGATCATCTCTTCGACAAACATAACGTTGGAATCCAAGTAGGTTTCTTTTACCCACTTGTTAATTACAACTAGGAACCTGCAGT
>APFE031057081.1:0-41330 GCA_000404065.3 Pinus taeda | reverse complement strand
TTTTTTCATATCATATATATTAATATTAAGAATTTAAATTCCTCAAGTTGCTTTATGAGATGCAAAACCTTTAAGACAAACATGAAACTAAGCTATTATTGTATATTATGGTTTCAAATAACACTAATATCATATGAACTTTGTTAAAATGTCATTGAGAAATAACTCTAGTGCTGTTCTTAGTGTCAGGACTTGGGTTGTACGTTTGTTTGTTTTCTGTTTTATAAGTATTGATGACTACTGTTATGGTTTCATTCCATTTGTCCTCTGAATATTAATGTTATTTTTCCTTCTGACTGATCATAGTTGTTTTTAGTAGATTTTACTCTTGTGTTTGCTCTCCTTTGTTTGTTCATGTTTCCGTCCGTTATTTTATTGGAGTATTTTGATCGGCTGGAGTGAAGGAGCGAGAGGATCATCTCTTCGACAAACATAGCGTTGGAATCCAAGTAGGTTTCTTTTACCCACTCGTTAATTACAACTAGGAACCTGCAGTGTAGCATTGTTTGATTGTTGCTAGACCCCCTTTGGGCTAGTAGGGATCGCCTCTATCCGTAGAGGGGATTTACCTCTCCAACAATGTCGAATCAAATGGTATTTTGTATTGATATGCTTTGTTTGATCATGTAACTTTGGGTTTTGGCCTAATTTGTTGCAGAAGTATGTTCAATCATGGGAGGAGTTGAACGCACTTGTTTCTCCTGCAATTCTTCTAGAATTTTCCTAAGCCACACAATTTCCTTTGTTTCTTTAGCTCCTGCCACATATTCTGCCTCAGTTGTGGAATGTACTGGAACTGATTATTTTCTTGACCTCAAGGAGACAACTCCTGATCCAAGACTCATAACATAACCTAAAGTAGATACCTTAGTTTCTTTATCTCCATCAAAGTCTGAATTAGAGTATCCCATCAAGCTGAAGTCGCCCGCCTATGTATACTTAGTTCCAAAGTCTTGAGTTCTCTTCAAGTACTTTATAACTCTTTTCACAATAGATTAATGCCCCTAACAAGGCTTTTGCATAAACCTGGTGATCCAGGTGGCCCCAGACACACTCAGAGGTCAAAGAGGGCTTATAAATGGCCAAAAATAAGTGGTCAGATTGCTCTCGAACCATGACTAGATCAAAGTGCTCATTTCTCTAATTCCAACGGTGTTATAGTCAAAGTTCTGGTCAAAGTGGGCCAATTTTAATGATCCTACAAATTGACTGCATCTGGGGTATGAAAATTTGCACCAAAAAGCAGGCGAAATTGTCGAACGTCTAATTTGTCTAATGAACCTTATTTTCAGAAAAATTGAAAAAGGCCAATTTGGTATTACAAAACCAAAAAAAATGTATTAAAAGGGTGGCAAGATGCCACCCCCACCACCAATATCGAGAACCATTATGTTATATTAAAAATCCAACAGGGTGGCGTGTTGTCACCCCTGCCACACCCCATTGCCTAACATAACCGTCATCATGTATTATTAACACCATACACCATACAAAACATTGTGGTTTGGATTTGGCAAGAGTCGAACCCACCCGACCCACATGGGCCGGCCCCGTATTAATATACAAAAAAAAAGGTTACAACACTCATATCCGTTAACCAAAAACTATATTAAAGTGCGCGATTAAAAACTAATACTCCAAAGTTGGTCGGGTAGGGGGTTGGAACCTCCGACCTCCCCCAAACTTAGAAATATAACCAATGCACCCAACAAACTCGTTTTATTATACGCCCTCAAAACATATACATAAATCATTCATTCCATTCGACCAGGAGGGCAGGCGACAAAATCTTTCCCAGGCAAAGATGTGGAACCATGACCTTGAGAATCTTAAGATGCTGAAACGATTTCCTTGAGAGCTAGAGATGCCAGTGACAAAATTTGACTTGTGGATAGTTATTTTTGCATGTTTTATCACCAAGAGTCTAGCTTTGTAGTCAGAATCTCCATCTGAGTAGCATAAATGCAAGTGTCATGCAACTAAGGATCTTTGGAGAATCTTGAGGAATCTTTAGATTCCCTTGGAGGCTGGATTTTTCCAGTGTCAAAATGTGGCCAAATTTATACTCATTCTTCTTAGAATTTTTCAAGGAGCATGATGGCAAGATCCGATTTTTCATCTGAGTAGAATATCTCTAGTTAGCCAATGGAGAGGAATCTTCAATATTCCCAAGGGTCCAAAATTTGACAGTGTCAAAATTTGACAAGTTTATAGTCCATTTTAGCAGCTGAGCTTTGCATTTTCTGGCCATCTTCGAAAGTGGAGGTATATGATTCAGTTATGTCATGTTTTCTTCTCGTTTTGCTGAGGTGATGTTTGTATTATTGATATCCATGATTACCATCATATTGAGGGATGCTTATTTGCCACATTATGTGAAATTGTATTAGCTTGTCATGTTGGAGGAGGACCCATTTGAGTGAGAGTTCTTTTAGGGTGAACATATTGTGGAGAGACACACCACTCAGGTTGAGGGTATTTGTCCTTGTAATGAAAAATAACATACAATGTACATCATCATCATTTGCATCATTAAATGAAGTGGCCTCCACTCTCTCGACACTGGGCCTAGATACGTAACCCACAGTGGGTGAACTCCATTATCATTGTGTTGTGTTATTTGTTTTTTTATCATCATTATGTTTCCTCTTGTTTAAGAATGCATAAGTAGTTATTTTATGCTCTTTTAAATGCAATTCTATTAACATGATAAAAGTAAAAGATCTTGGATAATTCTAGTAGTTGAAGAGATCTGGATCATGTTTGGTATTAGAGTGGTCTTCTCACTGATGTGAATTGCAAGTGTGAATGTTTGAATGTGAAAAAATGGAGGATGAAAAATAAATGTATGACGCCTTCCTAATGATGTCCAAAATGGTGGACATAATGTATGAAGCCTATGAGAAGAGAATGGAGGAACATAATAAAGAAAGAGTAAAGGATGATGCTCCATCTACCCCTTCTAGTGAACATTCATTGCCTTCAGCATCTTCTCATCATTTGAATGAGGAGACGGAGCCTTCAAGAAGAGAACGCTGAATTGAGGAGACTTATATGAGAAGATAAAGAGGAGAAGCAGAGACTACAACTTCAACTACAAGCCACAGAAGAGGCCTTGGAAGAATTGAAGCACATTAAAGGCTTAGCAACTCCATCATCAGTTGTTTCAGAATTGACAATTGAGGTAAACAATGTTGATTTTTCTTCAGTTTCATCTCCACATGATTTTATTTCTGTTGGAAGTGTGGAGGTACCCATTTCATGAACTAGCATGAGACTACTTACAAAGATGGAGTATAAAGGAGGACTTGGTGTTAATGGCCAAGGCATGGCTCAACCATTAGAAGTTGTGCAGGGACCTCGATTTGCAGGTTTGGGGTACACTGAAGGATAAATCTCAAAGGTGTTAGAAGCTTCGAAGACATTGTTGAAATTTTCAAGAAAAGAGAATGATGGGAACACGTCACCATCATCCCATGACAATGTACATTGCAAAGGAATAAATGAGGCAAGATGTCATCACCATAATTGCACTAGAGACAACCAGGAAAGGTATAACAAGTCTCACTATTCTAAAGTTAATTTTGATTACAAACATGTTAATGCTGAAAAAAATCATGGCATAGAAAACATGTAGTTTTTGTGGTTTACATAACCATGTGGTTTCTAAGTGCTAGCAGAGAATGGTAGCAAGAAAGAGGAAGAGGTGTGAAATGCCTTCTCCACATCATGGAAGGAGGCAGGTTAAGTAGGTATGGAGGAAGGAATTTTTATAGTCATTGCAACAAAGGTGGTCATAAAAGAGCCACATGTTGGAGGCTCCATCCAAAGAAACGTCTTAAAGACAAAAAACGCGTACAAAAGTTAGTTGATTTTTTTTTCAACAAATGAATCAACCACATTCATTGTGGTCTGCTTTATTAAGTAAAATATGGTTTTACTAGACACGATAGATTGTCATGGAATTATTTTGTAAATAATGTGTTACAACTTAAAATGTAAAAGTGATGTGTTTTCCATCACTTGTTGAAGCAAAAATGAAGTTTTGGCCTTGTATTGGTAGTTGGGGTATTGTTTCCATTTTGATGTAAACTTGACCACAAAGTATATGTTATAAACCTGTGGTACGTATGGGATGCTTGTTATTATTGATCATGTAATTAAGCATGTAATTTGCAAAATATTGTATGACAAGTTTGCAGAGGATGCAGGGGTAAGCAAATTGCTTATGGCTCTAAAGAACAAAGGTGAAGGAGAAGGAAGGGTGACCTGTCAGGACACTTGTGGTGTAGACAATGTACATGATAATTGAAGTTCATTTTCATTATTTTTGAGGACCAAAAGCTCCTTAGTGGGGAGGAATGATCTAGGTGGCTCCAGACACACTCAGAGGTCAAAGAGGGCTTATAAATAGCTAAAAATTAAAAGTGGTAAGTTTTCTCTTGCACTAGGACCAGATCAAAATGGTCGTCGTCTTGATTCCAATAATGCAAATTAAACTCCAATCCGAGTTCTTATGAGGGAGATAGATCTAGTCAACATTTTGGTCAAAGTGGGCATGTGGAATAGGTTTAATGGTCCTACAAATTGACTGAGTCCAAGGCATGGAACTTGGCTCCCAAAAGCGGGTGAATTTGTCAAATGCCTAATTTGTCTAATGACCCTTATTTTCGGCAAAATTGAAAAAGGCCAATTTGGTATTACAAAACCAAAAAAAGTGTATTAAAAGAGTGGTAGGCTACCACCCCCACCACCCCCATTGAGAAGTGTTATGTTATATTAAAAATCCAACGGGGTGGTAGGCCATCACTTTCGCCAAACCTCATGGTCCAACATAACCGTTACCATGTATTATTAACACCATACACCATACAAAACGTTGTGTTGTGGAGCTGGTGGGAGTCAAACCCGCCCAACCCATGTGGGATGACCTCGTATTAATATAAAACCAAAAAAATAGTTACAAAACTTACAATCGTTAACCAAAAACTATATTAAAATGCACGGTTAAAATCTAGTACTCTGAAGTTGGTTCGGCGGGGGGTTGGAACCTCCAACCTCCCCCACCAAACTTAGAATTTTAACCAATGCACCCAACAAACTCCTTGTATTATTTAACCTCAAAACATATATCTAAACCATTCATTCCATTCAAACGGGGTGACCAGGAGGGTAGATGGAAGAACCTTGTCCAGGCAGAGATGTGGAACCATGAACCTGAGAATCTTAACATGCTGAAAATATTCCCTTGAGGGCCATATGCCATTGACAACATTTGACTTGTGGATAGTCATTTTTGCATGTTTTCTCACTAGGAGTCAAACCCTATAGTTAGAATATGCATATGAGCAGCAGAAATGTAGGTATCTTGCAGCTAAGAATATTTGGAGAATCTTGAGGAATCTTTAAATTCCCTTGGAGGCTGAACTTTTCTAGTGTTAGAATGTGGCCTAATTGATACACATTCTTCTCAGAATTTTGTAAGGAGCGTGATGGAGAGATCAGATTTTTCATCTGAGTAGCAGATCTCTAGCCAGCCAATGGAGAGGAATCTTTGAGGGAATCTTCAAGATTCCTGAGAGTCCAAAATTTGAAGGTGTCATAATTGGAAAAGTTTACAATTGATTATACACCACTCATTGCCAGGATTCCAGTGGTTCTGTCCTTTTTAGCAGCCCAACTTCGCATTTTTTGGCCATATTTGAAAGTGGAGGTATATGATGCAATTATGTCATCTTTTTCTTCTTATTTTTTTGAGATGATGTTTGTATTATTGATATCCCTGATTACCATCATGTTGAGGGTTTCTTGTTTGCCACATTATGTGAGATTGTATTAGCTTGTCATGTTGGAGGAGGACCCATTTGAGTGAGAGTTCCTATAGGGAGAATGTCTCGTGGAGAGACACACCACTCAGGTTGAGGCTATTTGTCCTTGTAATGACAAAGAACATACCACGTACATCATCAACATTTGCAACATTAAATGAAGCGGCCTCCACTCTCTCGACACTAGGCCTAGAGACATAATCCACAATAGGTGAACTCCGTTGTCAATGTGTTGTGTTATTGGTTTGCTGATCGTCATTATGTTTCCTCTTGTTTAAGCATGCACATGTGGTTCTTTTATTTTCTTTTAAATGAAATTCTATTAACATCACAAAAGTTAAATATCTTGAATAATTCAAGTGGCTGAAGAGGTATGGATTACTTGGAGAGGATTCCAACAACAAATGAAATGTTTGGTCTAGTAGTAGTCAGGTAGTTGAGACTTACTACAAGCTGTCTATACTTTGTTGCATCCTAAAATTATTTTCCTTCAATGGATGTGAGCCTTTGTTCCATTGGAGTAGTCAAAGGATTGCACTCATCCATGCCAAACGTGTTCAACATATCTCCAATGTACTTCTTTTGAGAGAGGAATATAAACTTCAGAAGTTGAGTTACTTCAATACCAAGATAGTAATGAACATACCCCAAGTTTGTCATGTTGGGATGGGGTCCCCTAGGGTCAATTTTGGGGAAAAATCCCAAGTTTTGGGGCAAAAGCCCAAGTTTTATGTAAAAGATGTAAAGTCTCCACAAACTGTGGTTGCAGAGCACGTATATAGTTAAAGAATCAAAAAAGGGTTTTACCCTTATTTATGTAAGTTAGGTCGTCTTTTTTAAGATCTATCCATGGTTCGCAGACCATGGGATTGTATAAATAGGTTTGTCTTAAGGATGTATAAGGCAAGTAAGGAGTTTGTTCTATGGAAAGAGTCTAGAGAATTAGCACAGAGAATAAGAAGGAAGGCTTTGCAACTGTGTGCGTAGAGGCCTAGAGTAGAGTCTGTAGCTGAGTGCGCAGACCCCTGCAGCTACGTGCATAGGGAAGTCTTGAGTCTGTAAGCTGAACTAAATATTAATAAAGAAGATTATTATAGGAATTCCTCTATTTTACCTATTTACTTATGTTATGTATGAATGCGCTTTATGCTGTGATGAATTATGGGTTTATGAAATAACATTGTATTGATGCACAACTTTATTGAATCGATATGGTTATGTGAACACAATTGACATTAAGGGTTTACATGAAGATTATATCATTGTATGTTAAATTTATCAAACACTGAAGAATATTTGAGTAAATATTGGGTTAGGAATAATCTTTGATGCGCGTAAGTAGTTAATTTACCTATTCAGGGTCCACGAAAGTTATTCATGGACCTTTGCAAAGATCTAGAGGCTGATTAAAGGAAGGTACATCGATAAGCCATCAAGGCTTATATATCTCCCCGAAGGCAAATTTAGGGCACAAGAAACACACTGATATCTGGGTGCAGAAACTTGGTTCCAACATCCCCCCATACTACTTCGGGTAAGACTTCAGTCCGCGCTCCGTGGATTGATGTTGAAAGGGCCAGTAGTGCAGGGATTTGTTTGGTGCAACCAACTCTGAACCTTGGTTAGGACTCACTAAGCCAGCAAATGGTTCCGTTACTGGGACCAGGATCTGCATAAATAGATTTGTGATGTCGCATCACTGGAATCTAACAAAGAAAGAAATTGAGAAGTGGTTGGATAGAAAGGTCCACGAATTCATAGTGCAATATAACATAAATCTACACCTGACAAAAGAAAAGTGGTCAGACAGATACATGTACACAGAGATACGCAAAATTTTCTTCTGCACCTTTTTGATCGAACTGTAAGAGTGGATCACTAAATTGGCAGATGACTAAGGAAGGTGGAGGCTTGATAGTCCAGTAGTGTGGACCCTAGAGCTAGTGCGAGGTTGGAAGCTTCCAAAGATAAGATTGCACGCGTTGTTGACTACTGGCTTGATCGAGTCATAGGAGGATTTGTGATAGAATTTGTAGTTGATAGCTCAATCAGTTACGGCAAAGCAAAGAGACTCTTATTCAAGGGGGTGCGAGGTAAGTACTTAAGATCTTTGAATACTTGGATTAAGATTCTCTTGTGTGAAAATCAGGTTATGCCATTACCTTGATGTTTGGGTCTATGCAAAGTGGACAAGTTTTTAGAAATCAAGGAAGAACAGGTCCTGAATATAGCCCATTGATAGAACGTCCTTCAATTGATGATGAGGGAGCGGTACAAGCCTCACCGTGAAGTGATGTATATTTGATAAGGAAAGGTTTTCTATGAATACCTCATCCACCCATACCACCTCCACCTTCACCTCCACAACATACACCTTCGCCCACATTGCCACCACCTTCGTTGTCGTTCAACATGTAGAATACCATGAAGTTGCCCATTTTCAAGGGCTTAGGAAGTGAGGACCCAGATCCATTTTGGTTTTTTGTGAAGGCTGTAAGGACGACGCAGAATATTACATATGATCATATAAAGAAGGTGCAGTCAGTTACTACTCTGCAAGATCGCACACTAACATGGTACATTAAGTACTGCACTGATAACCCACTAGCATCATTAGCAGACACTCAGACCGCTATGAATAAATAATTTGGTAAGCCCAATTTTAAATCGCAATCAGTCATTGGATTCAAGGAAATCATGATGAGGCTTGGTGAAACACCCTAGGAATTAGATCAAAGATTGAAGTGCCAGATTCGCGAAGCTAACATGAATCTCACAGATAGTCAGCACCATGAATGGTTTGTAGCCTCGCTCCTTCCCCACCTAAGGATTACTTTATTGTAGAAAAATATAGGGACCCAGGTGGAAACTCTGGAAATTGTGATGATATTGCATGAAACGCCTATTCAAGATGCTGCTTTAGGAGTTCAGCAGATTCACGCGGAATTATAGAATCTTTGCTTGGAATTACAGAGCTTGAAAATGGAAAAAGCGGCTCGGCCAAAGGTGCACGAAGAAGTTTGGTTCCGCGAACGACTACAACTTTTGAGTGAGAAACATTGATATATGACCCATGTTTCTCCTGATTTTCCCAAAACAAAAATGTCGTTTAGGGCCTCAAAATGACTCCGGAAGTTCAGGACCTGAAAAACTGCCAAAAATAGTAAATTGAGCTACAAATAAGGAAACTGAAAAAATGAAAGAAACAATGGTGGGGGTCCAAGAGGAATAGGCAGGTGGCCACCAATATCCACCTAGATCATATGCCCAAATATAAGGGGCATATTTCAAAGAAACCTTTGCACCAGTAGCTCGACTCAAAGTTATAATAATCTTTATTTCTCTTTCCATCAATTAATATATCAATGTATATCAGATGGATGTGAAAGTTTCCTTTCTCAATGGAGATTTAGAAGGGGAGGTTTACATTGACCAGCCAGAAGGATTTCTGCTGTCCTCCAATGAAGGGATTGTATGGAAACTAAAGAAGGCCCTGTATGGTTTAAAACAGGCGCCCAAAGCTTTCTTATGAAAGGCTAGATAGGTATCTTCAGCAACAAGGGTTTAAGAAAGGGACAATTGACAATAATATTTATGTAAAACTTGAAGGCGACCATCTACTAATAGTGGTTATGTATGTGGATGATATAATATTTGGTAGTGATGTGGAATAGTTGGGGAATCAATTTGCAAATTGTATGCAAACAGAGTTTGAAATGTTCATTATTGGAGAACATTCATTCTTTCTAGGACTGAAAATTACTTAGTCTCCACAAGGAGTGTTTATATCCCAATCCAAATATCTCAAGGAAACCCTAAAGAAATTTGGAATGGAAGATTGCAAACCAGTCAGCACACCCATGACTATAGGTTGCAAATTGTGAAAAGAAGATGGAACACTGCCAATAAATCAAACTGAATATAGGCAAATGATTGCAGTCTTACTGTATTTGATTGCTTCAAGGCCAAACATCATGCAAGAAGTGTGGATTGTGGCCATATTTCAGGCTTTTCCATGAGAAAGTCATGTTTTTACTGTCAAGAGGATCTTCAAATATCTTCAAGGTAGAATAGAGTATGGACTGTGGTATGCTAAGAGTGAATATTTCAAGTTGAAATCCTAAATGGATGCATATTGGGCTAGAAGCCTTGATGATAGGATGAGTAATTTTGGTGCAACTTTCTTCCTGGGTGAATGCTTGGTGTCATTGGTCAGTAAGAAACAAAGCATTATCTCTCTGTTGACTACTGAAGAAGAGTATATTGATGCTACTACCTATTGTACACAGATTCTATGGATGAAGAAAACCTTGAAATATATACATGTAGAGTTGTTTGATCCCATTCCAATAATGTGTGATAGCACAAGTGCCACCAACATCTCTAAAAATCTAGTAATGCATTAAAAGACTAAGAATATTCCTATCAAGTATCATTTCTTGAAGGAATAGGTTGCAACCAACATTTTCAAACTTGAATATGTACCCATTAAATAGAAACTCATAGATATCTTTACCAAGCCATTGGCAAGGGAACCATTTGAGTGTCTCAGAAAGCAGATAGGAGTTGTAACTCCTCCCTCCAAATGACTTCATTTTGGTAGGTGGTGGTATCTACTCAGCATGTGGAACTCAAAGGGAGAGTGGGATGCAAGGGTTTATGCAGAGAGATTGTGAAGTTTCTTTGTCACTGATGTCATAAGAAGAGAATATTGGTAGGGAAAATTTTAAGAACCCCCCCTAAATTTATAAGTATAATAAATGGGCGAATCTCCATGGTATATAGGAAAAAACATGGAAGGCGATTTTATCAATAATATAATATGTATATATAATTTTTTGGCGAATCTCTTTCCAAGCATGGCGAATATTTTACTCAATTATAAAATCTTGTAAGATCTTGGTATTACCATGGGTTATCATAAACTTGGAGCTTTAAAATTACTATTAGTAATTTGTAAAAATTAATAAAATTAATAGTTGATTTTTATTTTATTTTTTATTTTAACCAAGCTAAAATGTTTAACATACATTAAATTACAACATCCATTTTTACTCGGATCAAATATTTTTTCACTCTATGCTAGTTTGCATATCATGATATTTGATACCTCTCGGGGGTTAGTAGATCCAAAGTAAAGATGGATCTATGTTGGTTTAATTCTCCCATTTAAATAGGCTACATTCCGGGTCAATACCATGGGTCAATACCATGTGCCATTTTGGTGAACACCATGGTCAATACCATGTGCCATTTTCATTTTTATTAATACTAATATTAGGGTTAATAATGTTGTTTTGCATGGTATTAATAACAATCTAGTCCATGATATTTGTCCCATAGTATTTTGCCCATAAGTTTCACTTTTTTGAGTGTTCGTAAATATAAGGTGACCTATGGAGTAAATATAAAAAAATGTTTTATTTGTTTACCATACCTCTCATTTATTTATATTTTTATTAATTTACCATACCTATTTTACAAATATGGTATTTGGCCCAGAGGATTCACCTAAATAAAACCTCTTTCTTGAGCCTTCATAAATAGAACGAGGGTTATGGACTAAATATAAAAAGAGGTTTTATTTATTTACCATACGTCTAGTTTATTTATATTTTTATTTATTTACCTTACCTTTTTAGTAAGTATAAAAATACTTTTTATTTATTTACCATACCTCCACTTATTTTTTTATTTGTTTACACCCTTGCATATATATATAAGGTGACTTATGGAGTAAATATAAAAAATGTTTTATTTATTTACCATACTTCTCATTTATTTAAATTTTTATTAATTTACCATAATTCTTTTATAAATATGGTATTTGGCCCATAGGATTCACTTAAATAAAACCTATTCTTGAAAATGGGCGAATGGATTCACTTAAATAAAACCTATTATTGAAAATGGGCGAATGGAAGGTTGTAACTCCTAATTTCAAGGGCTAAATTTACCTTTTTTACCCTCTCCCTTAAAATAAGGTGGGCTATTTGAGGTGATTTGTAAAAATGTACTATGATACAAAATATTCGCCCACTAAAAATTTAAAACCCCTTAATTTCGCCAAAGGGCGAACATTTGCCCCTAAAATTTTCTATGCTAGACACCATGTGAAGCTGAGCCTAATAAGCAAGCAAACTCGTCCCCCAATCTGGAAGACAACTCTGAAGCCCCCTGAGTATTAAATTGATCCAAGGCCGCACTAGAGAATTCTGGGTATACTTCAGTGTGCCATTTCTCTTTTGGCGTTGAATTTGCTACTGCAAACTGTCGCAAACCCTGTGTGCCTACACTAAGAATCACTCTGCAAAAATCTGAGCTGCTGCTCCCTCTGTCTGTTGGAATCGCTTTTTTGGACAACACAAATATTTTTCTACTTGCAACAGAAAAAATTGAGCCCTTGCCCAACAATTCGCACTACACAACTCTAGAAAATTTCGTTTTGTTGCTTCCTCTAAACAACAAAATTTTCCTCCTTTGATTCAAAGCCTTTTGTCTGTCAACTTGGTTCCGATACCATGTGAAAATTTCAACTATTGCAACAACTGGAAATTGTTCTTCTAACTGTAAATTAATTAACAGGTTATTTGCCCCAACAAACAACGAGTAACTCACAACTGCAATTTTCACCAAATAAAACACTGCGGAAGCAAAATTAGGAACTGAGAAATGCACATAGAAATTGGCACCGTTATTTTGGACAAAAGTCCTCGGAAAAAAATCAATACGAGAAAATTTGTGCAGCAGTGTGAGGGTTTATTTTATTATGTAGCAACAATATTCTGAGTACAATAATTTGGATACTCTATTGGCAATCCAATCTGAGAGAAATATAGGCAACAATTTAGTGAGGAATTTTCCTCACCGCACAGGCAATCCTGACTCAATCTGCTGCTCCTCCAGCTTCTACAAAGGCCACAAAACGTACTAGCTAGTGCAAGCTTTGAATTGGCTCTGACTGGTTGCAGCTCAACTAGAGGTGTCTCTCTCGGCTGCTGGAAGATTTCTCCTTCATCGGAGACTAAAACGACCTCCTGTCTCCGCTATGCAAACTACCTCCACGAATGCTTGCGTAGGTCTTTGCGCAAATCTTCTGTGACTATTGTTGCTTCTCTACAAGGTACTCTCCAAAACTGGAAAACTATCCTCTTGATGCTACTGACCTCCTCTGCCATTTGCTACTCACCCTTTGGCTAAATCTGCACTGCTGAATCACTGTTGGATCTCTGTTGCTGGGAAAATTAAACTGCCTGGGCAACTAAGTATCTGCACTGGTATATCCTCCATCTACCCATCAACCTCCTCTTATAATCTCCAGTTGGGACTCCAACAACCAAGATTAAAACATAATTGATGGTTGAGATCATCTCTGGATCGATCCATGTGAGTTTTTAGATGATTCACACCTTTCTCAATTAGTACTGATTAATTAACCCCTTTTCCTAAGTTGAGACTTGGGAAATATTTAAAAAATTGGCTACTAATCTAATTGAGACACTTCTAGGTGGAATTTCCAGAAATGATTTATGGGTTATGGAGAACTCCTGTGTTTTAGCCTCTCCACAAAGTTTCGAGACTAGAACACCTCCGATGCTACAAAAACTAACAATCGTCCTCCCAAGCATCTTGTTGCCACAAGATGCTTCATATCTCTTTATCACATATATATATCCACCACTCTAAGCATGCTTCGAACGTTCAACCTTTTTATGGAGAGATCCTATACAATCACAACGCCAATCAATAATAAACTTTCAAATATATATACAAGTAAACACAAACCTCTGGTGTCCTCAATCATTCTAATGCTACTTATATCATCGTCAAGTTATCCAATGACAACTTGTCGGAAGCTTTCTTCTTCTTTCACTTCTTCAGTAGCACCAAATTCAACCTCAGTACTTCTCAAGTCTTTCATTTGCAAATCCAATTGTATTACTTTCATTCATTCTTTGGTTTCATTCTTTCTTCAAGGTATTTACTATGACTATCATAATATGTCCTCCCTCTTAACTGAGGAGATATACTCTTTCTTCTATCAATCTCCCTCTCAACTCAATAACTTCTTTCTTTTATAACATTGGAGAGACTACAATCTTTCAAGGCTTTATTTCTTTCTCATGGCATCAAAGGTCATCTTGATCATCATCATTCTTGTAACTTCCTTCATCATGCTCATCATTATTATCATCTTTAATTATTAACATCTTCAACATCTTGAAGATTATGTACCTGCAAAAGTTTAACAAGTAGTACAACCAAAAACAAATACAAAAGCATCAAAATCATGTCATTACAATGGAAGCATCAAAACATTCAAGCTTTTGACATCAAATACCTAAACCTAGTTAGGAGCATAATCAACAATGATTACATCTTTCATATACTAGACTTCAACAACTTGCTAGGGTTTTGTCACAAACCCTAGAATTCATCATTGAGACTTAAAGCAACTCAATCAAAATATCAATCCCATCATAGCACTATACATCTAGGGCTTCAATATTAGTTTCTAGAATTCATACCAAATTCTACTAGGGTTTTGTTATATACCCTAGATTTCATTAATAAAACTAAATCACCAATAATTGATATAACATACTAGCATATACATATCTAGGGTTTCATTATCATGCACTAGCATCTCATATCAATATTTATTAGGTAAACCCTAAACATCAATATATCAAACTTAGATATACAACAATTTGACCAGACTAGGGTTTCAATTATACAAAAGAATATACACCTAAGATTTCTTTCCTATGATCTTACTATAACTATTGCAAGGGTTTTGTTCATAACCCCTAATTCACCAAACCCTAAAATCCAAGGGTTCATTATATAACCTAGCAAACCCTTAAGGACTAGGGTTTTTACCATAACATTATCAAAATCCTAAACTTCAAAAGAATAGGATTTCTAGACTTTATTAATAAGCCTTAAGTAGACCGGGGTTTCATTAGTAACATTGACATACCCTTAGCAACAAGAGGCTAGGGTTTTACAGTGAAACCTAAGGGTCAGGGTTTCACAAGAATGATCAAATGACAAGAGACAGTGTAATGAGGGTAGATTCAATCTAATGATTAATCACCCTAACGCGAATCCTTAAGATTCAAAACCCTAGACATAACGATGTCAATAATGTAAAGCAAATTTCAAAAGAGAATGATCATACCTTTTGTATGGAGAGAACTTTGTAACAAAACTTGTAATTTAAGACATACCTTGAATTGTTCTTTAACAAACCTTGTAGGACATCACTCAAAGGGCTTCCTTTGCAACAAAATTTCTTTCATGGTTAAAGTCTTTCCTTTGAAGTCTTCTCCACAACCTTTGTGTTTTTTGCAAGCTTTCTTAACCAAGGAAAATATAAGGAAAAGGTTATGAATTTACAATACAAATGAATCTTGATATGAGGAGGAAACCAAACACGAACGATGAAAACAAACAACAATATACTTATCTTTTGTTAAAATGATGAAGGCTCCCTCTTAATCCAATCCTTTTGAGGGATACCTACAACTTTTCAAAAACAATCCAAAAGTTCTAACAAGATATATTAGATATACAAACTCTAGAAATCAAAACATAATGAAAAACGTTACAAAACTTAAAATGGTAGACTTAGAATGATATGTGAGAGAAGACTTAATCGTATAAGTCTTAGACTTCAGATTCTGCAGTCTTGTTCTTCTTAGGTGGAGCTTCATCGACAACATTTACATGTTCTTTTTCTTCTTGTGATGAGCAAAGTAGGCATTAGAAGTGTTGTTTTCTTCATCCTCCTCCTTGTCACTTACTAATGAGATGCATGGTTCTTCTTGATTGCACGCATTCCACATTTGTTCAAAGGTTGGAGTATCTTTCCAACTGCTAATTCCTGATGCAAAAGAGCTCCAAGATTTTGGTAGACCTAGTAGTGTAGCAATCACGAGTTTTTTCTCTGGTACAAATTCATCTATATCTTGTAGTTCATCTCTTATTCTAGAGATCCTTACAAAATATGATGAAACCGTATCATCTTTATTGTTCTTAGTTCATTCTTGAGACTAGCTATTTGACTAATGTTCTTGATAGTAAATAACTTGGAGAAGGCTTCATACATTTCTTGAGCGAAATCTATATTGGATATGTATGGGATTAGATTGTCTTTCACTCTATCTACTATTAGATTCATGGCCAAGATGGTTGGTTTTCTGAATTTCTTCTTTCCTGCATCATCTGTAGGTTTCTTAACTTTTCCTTGAACAAGATCCAAAACTTTATGCTTAGCAAGAATAAGATCTATCCTCTTCTTCCATGTCCTGTATTTGGAGGCTCCTTCTAGCTTGTTTTCAAACTTCATTGCCATGTCTTCTTTTTCTTGATATAGATAGTAGACTTTCCTCTTATATGATCTTTTCATTCGACCTTTTCAGTAGATCTTCAAGCTGCCTTTTTCTTCCTTCTTCACCTAAGCTTTGAAACCATGTTAGAAAATCAGAAAGGCAGAAAGATTCTCTTATATTGATAATTACTTGTGATATTCTTGTAGTCTTATCATCTTCTCTTTATGTTCTTCTTTTATCTTTGTTATATCAAGCAATCATCAAATCAAAACATGAAGACCAGTGACACCAAATATAGGCACTCAGCCAGGGCTAAAAACCCCTCTCTAGGGGAAAACCCAGTCAAACTCTTCCACTAATCAAATTGAGTTAGACCAAGACATTAGACCTGACATAAGATACTTCTTATTCCACAAAGTCAACCCTCAAACTGTTTTTCCAGACTCCAAAGATCACCTACAACAATACTGCATCAACACTGCATCAAAGATACAATTTCAGCCCAGCTACTTTAGAATTTCAGCCTAACTTCAGTATTGCAATTTTGGCCCTTCCAGCAACCCAACAACTTCGCACGTGTGAGACAAAGAGAGATAAAATTAAACTTCTTTTGCTTGACAAAGACTTGCTTCTCCTTTGCTAGTGTTTTGTTTCTCTTCCTTGAATTTAGCACCCTTTTTACTATTCCAGCTACTGCAGATCAAACTAATTGAGTTGATTCTACAAATGAGGTCGAATAACTGCCAATATATAGTGAATCTGTGAGGTCGAATTCCCTTGATGAGGCCGACTTGTCTAGGTTGAGGCCGACTTGGTGGAGGAGGCCTAGAAGACCTAATATACATAAACATATTTTTCTTTCTTGACTCAAGAAGCCCAAGAAGGGTCTATTACATTATGACAAGGACAAGGACACTTGACACAAACCCTAGAATCTTGCAATGGAGGCTTTGACCTATTAATTATTGACCCAAGCATGAAGCCCATGCTTTAATAAGTCAATTTCTTTTATAATAAAATTTCGTTTTTTTTTCTTTTGACAAATACATTACATCATGACTCATAAAATTATGAAGACTGACACTAGTTACATTCTTCAACAACTTCATATTAAGTGACTTTTTAATTTATTTAAGTAACTTTTGGCTGTTTTTGTTAATTAATCTTTTCCCCGTTTAATTAATTGACTAATTAAAGTTATTTTTAATCTCAGAAAATGGTAAATCTCCCACCATACTCTCTCTGGTCACTAGAAGTCATTTCTCAACATCCCATCCTGTAGATCTTCTCGTTCCGCTGCCAACGAGCTATTACACTAAGGTGTTTTGTCAAATATTCCTCGGAATGCCACCTGAAGCGTGATTAATTAAGTTATGCTCAATAATAACTCTATTTTACGAAAGTTGTTGGAATGAAATGGAACAAAAGGCAAGCTGTGCGGATGATGGAAAATGCCATCAGATTCCATAAAACTCATCAAAACCCCTTTGAAACTCCTAATGACATAGTCCTACTCATATGACTTGGCCATCACATACCATGAAAATCCATCCTGGTTGTACTATAGAGGAAACTGAAAATGGGGACATTACAAGTCCTCTTGCCCCAAGATTGCTTGCCATTAAGCAATCCATATCTATCCACCGTAAAGGCATTTGCACACTGATACCAGGATCACATACAAACCACTGGGTGACATCAAGCCTCCGTGCTAGACCAAAATGAATGGGTTCCTTGATACCTGGATCCCAAACAAGCCGCTGACTCAATGCGTCGTCAATAGATCCATCTAGATCCCAATGCCACCATGGCCAGTCATCACCCATGTCCCATGGCTCTGATTGTGCTTTCTCTTTGACCATAGATGTTGTTCCACCTTTAGAATACTAACTCATCACCTCTCTCCAGTCCAACCCTTGGCATAGACCAAGGTCAATCCCACTATTCTGATGTTGTGCTAGAACGTTGATGAGCGGTTGACCTACATCTTGCTGCCAACTGGAGCATGTAGTATCCCTCATCCCTAAGGGCCCTTGTTGTACTATGCTCCTGACTAAGAATAATACTCCATCAATAGGATACCAACTCATGATCTCTAGCCAATCCATCTGGTGGGAAGGATCAGATGCATGGGAACCTGTATATGGAACAAGTTCACTATGTTGCACCATGCTCAACTCATGCAGCTTTGCCTGATCAATCAATAAGATCCATCTAGAAAACCCCGCCTCTCGCTATAATGGATACATGTGGGCAAGCCGTGTTGCAAGCCCTGTCTATGTACTCGTGGAGAGGGATGCTGCCTGAAAGTATTGCAGCTTTGCCAGTTCTTGTGTATCTGCCTGCTCCCCATCAACAACTGGTCCAAAAGATGGCTGCTCATCCTCCTCCATCATGGAATCAACATGAGCCTCCAATTGGATCTCCAAAAATGGTTCATCATGCACACTGTGCATAACATCCTCCTCAACTGACTCACGCTTCTCTATGTGCTCTCCTTGCTGAATCATCAGTCGCTCATCTTGCAAGTCTGCTCCTTAGACAATCTGCTGCTCATCATACTCATCTCTCAAGCAAAAATGCATATCTAGGCAACTATCCCCAACTCCACATGACTGCTCATGGTCCTTAGTGGCATCCTTGTGAGAACCCATGGACTCAACTATAGAAGAAGAATCCTCATCATGAAAGTCAGAAGGAGTCTCCTCTTAATCTACCCCTGTAATCTCCTATATGTCACTCAAACATGAGTGATCAGGTCCCCAAGGTTTCTTGCAGATGAAGCAAGGCCCCTTTCTCCTTACCTCATTCTTACTGCATGGTTGGTTACCTCAAATCCTCCACAAATCCCTTGACTCAGCTGTCTTTTGAACAACCTTATGTTCTACTCAACCAACCTTTCGGCTAGTTCATAAGCAACAAGCGAGACCAATTGTTCTTTCCTCCATATGGCCAACAACTTAGATTGCAGCTTTCTGCAAATGGCCTCACGGTCTCCCATACATGAAGATAAAATGGACTGTATGTTTGTTTGGACGATGTCAAGATGATGTCTCTTAATGCTGAAGAAGTGTTGGAACATTTGGATAATCAGGTCATCACACTCTAGATCAAACATGATGTCATATGTTCTGACCAAGGCCATCATTTCCAAAATTTGGAACTTCTTCCCAAAGGTAGGGCCTGTTGCTACACAAACTAGCAGGCCTTGTGAAGAGGCAAATGATAGAGGACACAACAACACCTGGGACAAAGGCTGTTAAATTTTAGGTATGTTCTATGCTTAGAGCAATTTATTTCAATTTTCACAGTTAGCTCAATATCTTTTCCATATTAGCAATCACATCAACATTAAAGTACACTGTAGATAGAACATAAACATAAATCGCAGAAGACAAGCCAAGACAAGAGGACACAAGATGTGGCGCTAGCCAGGGACAAACCCCAATGTGGGGAAACCCTTGATCAATTCTTCTTATATGTTCTTCAATAGTTCAGCAAAGAGAGAGAGAGAGAGATAGTACGTTTACAACAAAAGTCAACACTTTGACTTATCTAGATTAAGGGCATAGATCATCTCTAAGAAGATGATACATGAGATCAGTTGAAGACATGCTGCTTCAACTGATTCTCCAAGGTGACTCCTTCACCTATCGTTGTGCTGCATTTCGTCATCATGTTGCACCTCACCGCGCTGCACCATGTTGCACCCATCATCACTATGCTGCATCTCATTACGCTTCATTAATCATGACTGTACCCATCACTGTACTGTATTATGTGCCATCGTTGCACCATGTTGCCACACTGACCTATGTGTAGGCTGCACCTTGCTTGCTTGTTGTCCTTAGCATGGTTGCTGTTGCATGCTAGCTGTCCCTTGCATGTTAGCTGTAACATTGCATGCTTGGTGTATTTGCTCCTAAGTACCATACAATTGTCCCAATGTTAGTTAGCCGTCCCTTGCATGTTGCTCTCCTTCGGAGACAGATGCTCTGACAGTTTCCGACAGTTCTGACAGTTTCGGCAGTTCCCGCTGTTCCCGACAATTCCGGCTATTCCTGACAGTTCCGACAGTTCTGGCAGTTTTCGACAGTTCCGGCTGTTCTGGTAGTTCCCGCCTGTTCCCGACAGTTCCCGACAATTTCGGATTTTCCCGGCAGTTCTGGCTGTTCCCGACAGTTCCGACAGTTTCGGCAGTTCTGGTAGTTTCGGCAGTTCCCGATAGTTCCGCCTTCTGCCCTCTAGATTAGGGCAACGTTATCCCTTAGGATCTCTCCTCCTACTAAAACCCAAAGACAAGTAGAGAGGAAGAGATCCCAAGTGTGTTGAAAATGACTTGAAGGCCACCTCTATTTTTATACTAAAACGTTGAGCACAAGTGGGGTTTATTTGGTTGCTGGCCGACCTTGACGAATTGTCCCATATCACAAATAAATTCATATCTCCATGAATACTTATCGGAATCGGATGATCTTTAGATCAATCCTACACCTCTCGATGAGAGGGATCCAAGAAAAATATCAGCCTCCATTAATGAGATGACCCACTTGGAGTTTGGCCCTAGTTTCCAATTTTAACACTCTCAACTAGGGAGAACTCCATCCGCTGATCCATATGTCCGACTGTACTATTTCTGCCATCAGTGCCCTGCACTGCTTTGCTCTACTGAACTTTGCTTTGCTTTGCTGAACCATGAAGAAGAAGAAGAATTGATCGAGAATGTTTCATACCATTCTCTACTGACTCAAAGTCAGTTTCATCTGAAGAGAGTGTGTCACATCACTCTTACTGGCCCGAAGTCAATTTTATTGATCCCAGATCAATATCACAAGAGAGTGTCTCAAACCACTCATACTGATCCTAGATCAGTTTTATTGATCCCAGATCAATGGAGGTCATTCTAGCATAGTGAGTATGGTAGATACAATGATGTGTCCGTCAATAGTACTACTATGGTCCCTAACCCCATTTCCTTGCTCATTGATCAGATGAGAGGTACTTCCCATGAGTCCCAGACTAAATGGGTAGGATGCCTTGACAGGAGAACGAATCATCCTATCCATAGGAGAACGAATCATCCTGTCCCATAGTGGCCATGGGAGAACTAATCATCCTGGCCCACAGGAGAACTAATCATCCTGTTCCACAGTTGCCACGGGAGAACTAATCATCCCATCCCACAGGAGAACTAATCATCCTGTTCCACAGTTGCCACGAGAGAACTAATCATCCCATCCCACAGGAGAACTAATCATCCTGTTCCACAGTTGCCACGGGAGAACTAATCATCCTGGCCCACAGGAGAACTAATCATCCTGTTTCACAGTTTCCACGAGAGAACTAATCATCCTGGCCCACAGGAGAACTAATCATCCTGTTTCACAGTTTCCACGGGAGAACTAATAATCCCGGCCCACAGGAGAACTAATTATCCTGTTTCACAGTTTCCACGGGAGAACTAATCATCCCGACCCACAGGAGAACTAATCATCCTGTTTCATATTTGCCATGGGAGAACTAATCATCCCGGCCCACAGGAGAACTAATCATCCTGTTCCACAGTTGCCACGGGAGAACTAATCATCCCGGCCCACAAGAGAACTAATCATCCTGCTCCACAGTTTCCATGGGAGAACTAATCATCCCGGCCCACAGGGGAACTAATCATCCTGTTCCACAGTTGCCACGGGGTATCACAGGGGAAGGTTGAACCTGTCATCCTGTACATAGCTATTAGCGCACCACCAAGGGAGGGTGAGTTGCCCTGTGGTCGTATGTTGCTCCAGTAAGTACCCCAAGCCCCCCCAGAGCTCCCAGAGCTCAATGCATGCAACATGTAGGACACTTATAAGAAGGTCTCTCAACGACTCCAAATCGTTCGAGAAAGTCACAAATTTGACCTTTCTCGAGGCTTTGACAAAATGTCTGCGACCTGTACATCAGTCTCAATGCGATGGAGCCTCCTTGCTCATTGACTTAAAATAACTGAGATAAGGGAGTATCTGATGTCTATCTGCTGGAGCAATCATCAAATACGGGATTCCTCAATAATCGAATCCCCCCTCTGGTTGTCGTAGAGAATCACAGTGGTATTCATCATGTGTACAAACAACTCACTTAAGAGCTATGTATTCGGTCTCGGCCGTGCTTATAGCAACCGACTTCTGCTTCTTGCTCATCCATGATATCGAAGCAGAATCCAAAGAGAACCAGCACTGGGAAGTGCTCTAGTGATCCTCCACACTGCCTGCCCAGTTAGCATTCGAATAATCATGCAGTTTTATATTTCCGGCAGTGTATCTCAATCCATGAGAGATTGTGCCTTGAAGATATCTCAGAGGATTCTTGGCACCAATCCAGTGAGGCTCAACCAAATATAGCTCACCATGCTAACTGCAAAACATATGTCAGATGGAAGTTCACCAAGAACATCAATGCGAATGAGTTTATGAAACTCGAAGGCATTTCCCAAATCTGGTCTGACATCACTACCATATAACTTTTGAAAGTTAAGATCCTCGAGGTAGTCACAGGCTTGCAGTTTATCATTCCACATCTGGAATCCAACTCCCTCTTACTTCTGCAAATTAGAGGGTCTGCACCTGTCAGAAATAGGTCGTCCTCATAAGGTCCCGGTATGAGAGGTATATCATCCACAACCTTCGGGTAATGGTTTGGATCAGTTTCACTCCTAGTGAATCTCAGCTTCATTAGACAACTATCAATCCTCTCATACTACACCCGAGGTGTTTTGCTTCAAGCCATAAAGGGCTTTCTTCCACCTGTATACATGAGATTCCCGATCATGAATCTCAAACTCCTCGGGTTGTTCCAAACTTGTGGACCTACTGTATGAGGGGAATGGTCCCCTTATAAGATTTTCCTTCGGTACATCTCAGACATGTACCTTCATGCTCTTCTTGAATTCAGGCATCCCTATCACCATCTGACTCACATCGAGTAGGGCCCCATAGGTAGACCTCCGGTGTGATAGATGTGATATGTCAATTGACATGATCCCCAATGGACCATCCTGCAACTTGATACAAATTGCCAACCCTGATCCCATGAGAAAAAGCATCTTTGAAAATTCTATTTTTTAACACGTACCTTTCCATCGATCAATGCCACCCTGAAACCTTTGACTTCCATTTCTGAGATGGACACCAGATTCTTCTTGTGATTAGGCACATAAAAGAGATTCTTGTAAATGAATAGAGTTACCCTCATTCAATTGAGGGGTAACATTCCCTACACCCTTTCTGAGATAGGTGGCATCGACTCCAAGTATAATCCCACAGTTGTTTCCGTCTCTACCAAATTCGAGAGAGCACCCTTCTATCCGATGAGGTGCCTTGAAGCACTATGATTAATAAGCCAGATTCCCAAAGAATCTGAAGGAGAGGGTCAATACAAGATAACGTTTCTTTATCTTATCAGAAACAACATTTGATTCTTCATACCTGGGTTCCTTGCTTTCTCTGAAGAGTCAGCCGTTTCCTTGATGACCTGCATTACCTGTCATTCCTCTGATCATTGAAGATGTCCCTGGAATGATTGTTATCATCATCAAGTGATGTGTCCCTACCTCAGACACTCCTTCGCATAATGGCCGAACTTATTACAACCAAGCATCTTCCTTTCCTTCCACCCTTGGATCTGGGCTTCCCATTGAAGTGATCTTTAGGTAGGCCATCAGAAACTTATGCTGCGCCATTCTGATAATATTCTTTGTTTTGACTTCACCCTTGGTAAATTTGAAGAGGGATGAGGAATCCATTGATACTTTTGTCCTTTCCCAACTATCTTCAATGATTGCTCTTTCACTCTTGCTTGGGCATTGTCTTCACCTCAGCTCTGATACCATGTTAAATTTTAGGTATGTTCTATGCTTAGAGCATTATTTCAATTTTCACAGTTAGCTAATTTTTTCCCAAATTAGCAATCACATCAGCATTAAAGTAACTGCAGATAGAACATATATGTTAAATCGCAGAAGAAAGCCAGACAAGAGGACACAAGATGTGGCGCTAGCCAGGGACAAACCCCAATGTGGGGAAACCCTTGATCAATTCTTCTTATATGTTCTTCAATAGTTCAACAAAGAGGGGGAGAGATAGTACGTTTACAACAAAGGTCAACACTTTGACTTATCTGGATAAGAGCATAGCTCATCTCTAAGAAGATGATACATGAGACCAGTTGAAGACATGTTGCTTCAACTGATTCTCCAAGGTGACTCCTTCACCTATCGTTGTGCTGGATTTCGTCATCATGTTGCACCTCACTGTGCTGCACCATTCTGCACCCATCATCACTATGCTGCATCTCATCATGCTTCATTAATCATGACTATACCCATCACTGTACTGCATTATGTGCCATTGCTGCACCATGTTGCCATACTGACCTATGTGTAGGCTGCACCTTGCTTGCTTGTTGTCCCTTGCTTGCTTGTTGTCCCTAGCATGCTTGTTGTCCTTAGCATGCTTGTTGTTGCATGCTAGTTGTCCCTTGCATGCTAGTTGTAACATTGCATGCTTGGTGTATTTGCTGCTAAGTACCATACAACTGTCCCAATGTTAGTTAGTTGTCCCTTGCATGCTGCTCTCCTTTGGAGACAGATGCTCCGACAGTTCCCAACTGTTCTGACAGTTCCGACAGTTCCAACTGTTCCCGACAGTTTCGGCTGTTTCTGACAGTTCCGGCAGTTCCGACAGTTTTCGATAGTTTCGGTAGTTCCGGTAGTTCCGGCTGTTCCGACAGTTCCAGCAGTTCCCGACTGTTCCCAACAGTTCTGGCTGTTCCCTAGCATGCTTGTTGTCCCTAGCATGCTTGTTGTCCTTAGCATGCTTGCTGTTGCATGCTAGTTGTCCCTTGCATGCTAGTTGTAACATTGCATGCTTGGTGTATTTGCTGCTAAGTACCATACAACTGTCCCAATGTTAGTTAGCTGTCCCTTGCATGCTGCTCTCCTTTGGAGACAGATGCTCCGACAGTTCCCGACTGTTCTGACAGTTCCGGCAGTTCCAGCTGTTCCTAACAGTTTCGGCTGTTTCCGACAGTTTCCGACAGTTTCGGTAGTTTCGGTAGTTTCGGCTGTTCCGACAGTTCCAACAGTTCTCGGTTGTTCCCGACAGTTCCGGCTGTTCCCGGCAGTTCCGGCAGTTCCCGGCAGTTCCTAGCAGTTCTGGTAGTTTCTGGCAGTTCCGACAGTTCCAATAGTTCCCGACAGTTCCAGTAGTTCCGGTAGTTCCCGGTAGTTCTGGCTTCTTCCCTCTAGATTAGGGCAGTGTTATCCCTTAGGATCTCTCCTCCTACTAAAACCCAAAAACAAGTAGAGAGGAAGAGATCCCAAGTGTGTTGAAAATGACTTGAAGGCCACCTCTATTTATACTAAAACATTGAGCACAAGTGGGGTTTATTTGGTTGCTGGCCGACCTTGACGACTTGTTCCCGACAGTTCCGACAGTTCTGACAGTTCCCAACTGTTCTGGCTGTTCCAGTTGTTCCGGTTGTTCCGGCAGTTCCCGACAGTTTCGGCAGTTCCCGACAGTTTTGGCAGTTCCCGGTAGTTTTTGCAGTTTTGGCAGTTCCCGGCTGTTCCTGGCAGTTCCCGGCTGTTCCTAGCAGTTCCGGCAGTTCCTGGCAGTCCCGACAGTTCTCGACAGTTTCGACTTCTGCCCTCTAGATTAGAGCAACGTTATCCCTTAGGATCTCTCCTCCTACTAAAACCTAAAGACAAGTAGAGAGGAAGAGATCCCAAGTGTGTTGAAAATGACTTGAACGCCACCTCTATTTATACTAAAATGTTGAGCACAAGTGGGGTTTATTTGGTTGCTGGCCGACCTTGACGAATTGTCCCATAACACAAATAAATTCATATCTCCATGAATACTTATCGGAATCGAATAATCTTTAGATCAATCCTACACCTCTTGATGAGAGGGATCCAAGAAAAATGTCAGCGTCCATTAATAAGATGACCCACATGGAGTTTGGCCCTAGTTGCCAATTTTAACAAAGGCCCACTGTCACCATAGCCTAAGTCCCCTACTCTTCTCGGATTTTCATTGATGGGAGGAGTTCCAGTATTACTCAATTATGATAATTGTTTCTTTGATAGGTTTGAAGTGAGGAAAGGCAACACATTCAATGGAAAGGTTCAACCAAGGTGCAAGCTTTGGGAGAAACTAGTAAGACTTTCCACAAAAGCCCCTTTGAAAATAAACTACACACGACCTAGGGCTGAAACTCAACACAATATATATGTGCATCCAAGGTCAAGGTAGGTGAGAGAAAATGCAATGTATGACTTACTTCACTAAGTACTAAGGAAATTGCCTTCAAAGAATCCCTAAGTTGAAGGATTAGCTTCTAGGGTTCCCTCTTAATGTGATAACTGGGGCATCAAAACTTATGGAGAATCCATTGTGGGAATTCTACCAAAATTTGAGGTCATCTAGAGGAGACACAAAGGAAGATTTCTATGCAAACAAAATTCGAAAATACGTCCTCTAAGAGATTTTGCACCAAGCCCTAGATAACCCTCCTTATCCTTAAAGGGATGAAAAATATAGGTTTAAAGAGAGATAATTTTGAGTTTTTTGATGACCACGAAGGATTTAAGGCCAGTGCCTAGCCATTGAGAGGTTTGGAGTCATGAATGATCTTGATATGGGCAATTCACTATTCAAGGAGATGTAAAGGGACTAGCCCTAGCTATTCCCTTAGATATTTATACTTCTTTGACACTTGCTAATGGAGTTTCAAGGATAAAATGCAATAATCCCCTAGGAACGTTCATTCATTCACTATTAAATGAGTAACACATTCAAAATTCTCAATAGCTACAGTTTGAGACAATACTTCAACAATTAGGGCACATTAATAACCATGAGACGTTATTCCATGCATTAGACATTAGCGAAAATCAGAAATTTATCTTGAAAAAGCACTTACAAGATAGTGAAGAGTATATCCATAACAATGCAAATTAGAAGCTCCAAAAATGAGACAAAATTATCCACACATCAAAATTCATCCATAATCCGAAAATCCTCCACAAATTGCAGGTTCGAATTTGCCAATGAGACCGAAAAGCCAAAGAGTGATGGTTTTGAAATGAGAGAGAGTCTCTCTAATATATACATGGCCAAGTAGGTCGAATAACAAGTGAACAAGCCCCCTAACATGACTAAAGTGCTAAGTAACCCACCCATGGTTACAAGCCAACCATGATAGCTTTTAAAAAATAATTTCTCTCTCTCCTAAGTCCACGCAAGGCTGACGTCATGCATGTGTGGAGGCCTAGAGAGGCAGTGTTGTGGCCTCTTGTGCTAAAAATGTAGTAGAGGGCCTTAAAAATCATGATGAAGACGATGATACCCTCATTATGCTACAAAACATCTCCTGGACCCCAATTTTGGGCTTGGGGCTCCAAAATGGGTCTCATGGGTTGTTAGTTTTTGTAGCACCTGATGGTGTTCTAGTCTCGACAGTTGTCAGAGAGGCTAAGAAACACTAGGACTCCATAACCCAGAAAGGGTTTTAGGAAAATTCACCTAGAAATGCCTTAATTATGTTAATTAATCAGTAATTAAATTTTTCCTAAGTCTAACTTAGGGAAAATGATTAATTAACAAAAATTAATTGGGGAAGGTGAGATTTCTCTAGAAACTCAAACGGATCGACTAGGAAATAATCTTAGCCATTGATTAAGTTATAATCCTGGCCGTTGGAGTCCTATAGTAAGATTATAAGAAGTAGTTGATGGGTAGATGGAGGAATACACTTGAGATCGATTTCCTTGGGCAGTGCGATTTTTTCAGAGAGAAGCAACATTTTGCCGGAAGAGTTCGAGCCAAAGTAGGGAAGCAGAGACAGAGAGGGGTAGAGACAGTGAGTTCGCAGGAAGTTTTCCAGTTCTGGAGAGTCAGAAAACGGAGGCCAAGATTTTCTCCAAGAAGTAGTGTAGGGACTACGCAGCTGCTTCAGAAGAGCAATTCAATCCAGCGGAAGAGGAAGACGTTTTTCAGTTCTAGAGGCTGGGAATATTTTCTAGTGGGCTAAAGAAGCATTTTCTCAGTCAGCAGTAGGCAGAACGACTAGATTGGTAGTCGATTCAGGCAGTGCGTGTGGCAGGGAGCGGTACGGTGACACGGTGCCTGCACAGACCACTTGGACGACTAGCTTTTTTAGAGGCTAGACAGTGCCAAGATTGCTCAAAGAGAGGGTAAAATCCCTTAGTTAATATTTGCTAGTATTTCTCTTAGATAGATTCGCCAATTTGGTGACATTTATTGTACTCAAAATTTCTCACTGCTGTTTAATAATAAAAACCCTCAGCGAATGCACTAGTGTTCCCACATTAGGTTTTTCCCGGGTCTTTTGTCCAAAAATAACAGTGTGTGTGCCAGTGTTTCCTCAGTTTCCAGTTTATCTTCCGCAATATTTAATTTTGTGAAGATTGCAGTGTGATTAATTTGTTGTTGCCGTAGCAATAAACATCTAAATTAATTAATAGTTAGAAGAATTAATTCCAGTTGCTACAATAGAATTTCAGTAGTGAAATTTTCACATGGTCTGACGGACAAGGAAGCTCAGAAGTGGAGAAGAAAATTTGATGTTCAGAGGGAACAATGACATGAATTTTCTGGGGCTTGCGCAGTGCCTATCAGGTAGTGCGAATTGTTGGGCAGTTCAATTTTTCAGTTCACAGTTGTAGAAAAATTTGGCTTGCCAGAGTGAGTGATTCCAACAGACAGAGGGAGCAACAGTTCAATATTTTCGCTGAGCAGATTCCTTGTTTGGGCACTGAAGGGTTTTGCAGCAGTTGCTGCAGCAGAATCTATGTCGGGTGGAAGAGAAAGTGCACACATAGAGGGAATTTCTTTCAGAGGGTTTCTAGTTTAGAAATCCAAATTTTTCCAGTTGAAGCAAGCAGTAGCAACAGGGAGTTTTCTCACTTCTGAAGGGGGTGCGAATAGCAGAACTAGTAGCTGAGCAGGAGAAAGAGGGAAATTTTAGCTTCAGTTCGAGTTTTTTTCCAGAGATGGCCACAGCTGGGCTTAGAGATTAGGATAGGTTGGAAGGAGCTTCTAACTATGTCATCTAGAAGGCCAGGATGTCCTTCCTGTTAGGTGAGCATGGCCTGAAGACTTTTGTAGAAAGCATGGTGGTAGTACTGACCGATGCAGATCAGCTGAAAGAGTAGAAGAAAGAGATGGCCAAGGCGAAGCAAATGATCCTAGATGGAGTCTGGGACCATATAGTTTCACATATATCTCGCAAGAACACTGCCAAAGAGATGTGGGATGCTCTCGTAGGGTTGTTTCAGAATCCTTCCTAGCAATGGAAGATGTTTTTGAAGGAGAAGCTGAGAAACATTAGGGTGCAAAAGGTTGAAGGCATAGATTCCTTCCTCACTAGAATTAAGGAAATCTGGGATTTGCTTGTAGCCATTGGGGAAGCGCCTCAACCTATAGAGCTTGTTCGTTTTGCTCTAAACAGTGTCTCAAAGGAATGGGAGGTTTTTGTCCAAGGCATTTTGGGACGAGACATATTACCGGGGTGGGACACGGTATGGTTAGACCTACAACAGGGGGAGATGCGGCGAGCTCTAGTAAAGAGCTCCATCAGTGGCAACAACAACAAGGGTTTGAAGGGTGAGAAGGAGGAGGAGAATGTGGCCCTTGCATCAAAGGGTCTCAATTAGGGACAGGGGGAGAAGAAGAAAAAATACCTATCTAAGGTCAAGTGCTTCAGGTGTGGTAAGTTTGGCCACTACAGTGCTCAGTGTCCTCAAAGGAAGAAGGACAAGCAGGAGAAGCAGGACCAGGTGGCAACATCCACAGAGATAGACAAGTTGTCCTCCAAGTTGGAGGAAGACTTCGCCATGTTCGCAGCGAAACCTCCAGGAGTGAGGTGGGGCGATATGGAGCTATAGTCCCAAAGTTGCACAAATATTGGGTAGGGTCCACTGAGGTGTCTTCCTCATGGATTATGACCTTGATATATTGGCCCACAGTATTCAGTAGCAGTATGGATCAATGTCAGTGATGTAGTCAAATTCTAGAGTGACAGTTGCAGACTACTAGCAGTCAAGTGTTGAGAAGCGTAGAGCAGTGTTGATAGCAGAGCATGAGGCTCAACAGCAAAGTCAGTAGCAACACATATTCCTGTGGATAGTGCAGAGGCTAGTAGCAGTCAGATGCTCAGGAGACAGATGCAGCACAAAGACACAGTTGATTCAGTATTTTAGATGCTTCTCAGTTGCAGTAGTTACAGTTGTAGTAACAACAATTGAGAGGGAGTTGCAGTGTAGATGTAGAGTTGGTAGCAATATAGCAGTGTCAGTAGTAGCATAGATGCAACATCAAAGTTGCACAGTGGTTGGTGGGTGGTGGCAGGTAGTCACAGTGGCCAGAGATCAACAACGTACAAAGGGTGATACAGAGACAGGTTGTTGGAGCAGTTCAACACTAGAACACCTTCCACGCTAAGAGGGAGTGTCAGTTTTTGTAGCATCAGACGGTGTTCTAGTCTCGACAGTTGTCAGAGAGGCTAAGAAACACTAGGAATCCATAACCTAGAAAAGGTTTTAGGAAAATCCACCTAGAAATGCCTTAATTAAGTTAATTAATCAATAATTAAATTTTTCCTAAGTCTAACTTAGGGAAATTGATTAATTAGCAAGAATTAATTGAAGGTGATATTTCTCTAGAAACTCACACAGATCGATTAGGAAATAATCTCAGTGATTAAGTTTTAATCTTGGCCGTTGGAGCCCCACAGTGAGATTATAAGAAGTTGATGGGTAGATGCAGGAATACACTTGAGATCGATTTCCTTGGGCAGTTTGATTTTTCCAGAGAGCAACAATATTTTGCCAGAAGAGTTTGAGCTAGGGAATGATCCAAATTGGATCCATGAAAATTATCAGAGTTCTATGATTATATCAAATCATGACAAACTTCAAAAACTTGTGAACAATGAGCTATCAGGAAAGACCTCTGGACAGTGGCAGTTTGTAGCCAACACGGAACGACGAGGACCTCGGTCAAAGCGCGCTGACCGAGGCCCATGGAGACCGCGCAGTGGCGCAAACTAGCAATTGAGAAATCTAGATCAGAAAACAGAGGCTGTTACTGATGTGCAAAACCCCTCGAGAAGGAAAAGCCCGAGTGCTCGGTCACAAGGAGAACCGGAAAACCGTGGGAAAAACGCTAAAACGAAAGGCGGGTCCTGCGCTCCAAAACCGGCGGAATATTGGAGGCGTTTCTGGCGGTAAGCGGATTTGGCAGGGGAACGAGCGATTCCATACGTTGAATGACGCATGTGTGGCAGATGAGAGAGAAAACCGCTCTCATCGCAGCTAACGTTCGAGCAAGTCAACCGCGCGATAAGAGCAATGGCCGTGGGATCTGGAGGCCCCAGATCTAACG
The DNA here is from genome assembly GCA_000404065.3 of Pinus taeda. Classification (NCBI taxonomy): domain Eukaryota; kingdom Viridiplantae; phylum Streptophyta; class Pinopsida; order Pinales; family Pinaceae; genus Pinus; species Pinus taeda. The sequence continues at coordinate 9,716 of APFE031057081.1, read as the reverse complement.
GTAGAGATTGCGCCTGATGGGAAACCGAATCCGACGGGAGAAATAAGCTACGACACGTAAAGGTTTGAAGTCCGATTTGACTGCTGAGCTGGCGGATGAATCATTTTGCGAGATAATCGAAATAACGAATCATTCGAGGAAGAGTTGGCGCTCAGTTCGTAGGAAGACAAGTGGCCACCTCCCTGTGAGACGTTACATAGCGGCGATGACATAGAGGCAGGGAATTCCAAGCGAACAACATTAAGCGATCCGAAGAGGCGGAAGAGGAAGCGAACAGTCAAGGGACAGATTGGCTTTAAGCCACGAACACGAACAAACAGAGAAAACGGAGAGAACAGAAGAAGAAGACAGTGAGACATAGGAGACAGTGAGACGGAGGAAGCAAAGAACAGAGAGTTGAGCTGACCTCCAGAGCTAAGCAACATTGAGCAGACAGAACCAGGCTTGAGAGGTTCAAGCAATCCCTGTAAGGATATCTGTCGGAAACTGAGTATCAAATTGGACTCATCCCATTAAGACCAGTTGAGGTCGAGACTTGGTAAGGGGGAGTCTGTGCACTCTAGTGGTTTGGGGAATCTAAGAACCACCCTACTAAGCATCATCTGTTTCAGGTGATTCAAATTGAACTCCTCATTGTAAAAACTCTGCTTAAAGACACAATAAAAGAAGGCCACCATTGAACGCTGGACCAGAGACGTAGCCCAGGAGGATTAGATGAACTCCTTATTAAATTGTTGTGTTGCATTGTTTGCTGTGCTTCTCTTACTGTTTTCCAGTGTTTGTGTATTTTGCAATCTTATCGATCCGTTGCCTAAGATAACATAGACACACACCAGCACATGAGTTTGTAATACCTTCATTAATTAATTACCTGAGATCATACATAAGTGATTTTAAGATCAAGTGGTATCAGAGCTTTAGGCTGTTAAGGTCAGACAAGCTTGTGTTGGATTTAGCTGTTGAATGTTAACTAGATCAAAGCTCAAATTAGGAAAGGAGAGTTGGTCAAAACTAATCCTGAAATTGGGAAAGTCTATCCTCAGAAGATAATGTCAGAGGAAGGTTCTGTGGGGCCAGACCGTCAATTTATAGATAGTTTCCTAGCCATAAGGTCCATGGTAGAGGAAATGTATAAGGACTTTAGAAAGCACAAAGATGAAGATTCATCAGGCTTTAAACAAGATAAAGGAGAAGAAGAGTCTCTCCTCCATGACCACTCAAAAGGCAAAGGGAAAGAAGAAAGCTTTCTCACACCTCCTAATAGCCTTGAACATAAAAAGAAGACATCTTTGATTAAGTTAGATGTTAAATTTGATTTACCTATATATGATGGAGAGTTGAATGCAGAAACGCTGGACAATTGGATTAGGCAAATTGGCGTTTATTGCAGAGTGCAGAGTATTGATTCAGACAAGAGCAAGATTCAACTAGCAAGCCTACGCCTTGGAGGCACTGCCTTGGTTTTGTGGGAAGACAAGACCCAAACTGACATGAAGAGACATGGTAAGACTATTTCTGTCTGGAGTGAATTTGTTTCTGCAATAAAAAAGCAGTTCTATCCATTGGCCTACATGCAGCAAGCCAAGATGGGCTGGCAAACTCTTCGACAGTTGAAAGGGCAAAGTGTACAAGATTACACCCAAGAATTTAGGAAGAGAGCACTGATTCTAAGAATCTCATTAGACTCACCTGAGACTGTTGAAGTACATCGGTGGTCTACACAGCGACATGAGGCACACTATCCTCATGTTTAATCCCACTAGTATAGATGAGGTATCTGTTCAAGCTACTCATCTAGAAGCTAGAGGAAAGAATGGAAATCCAGAAGTTGGGAGATCATCCCAACCCACTACAAGCAAGAATAAGGAGAAAAGAAAACAGAAATGGAAAGCAAGGAAGGCCAACACTGCACAAAAAAGCAAGTCTTCATGCACTCACTGTAAGAAGGATGGGCATGATGATGAGCACTGTTGGATTCTGCATCTGGAGCTGAGACCTAAGAAGTTCGAGGGCAAGAAGAAGAAGACTGCTGCAGCGATTTAGAAAGATTTGGGGTTGGACTCAGGAGATGAAACAACCATTGCAACCACAGGTATAAAAGGTAAGAATTCTGAAGCATCTACTAGTAATTCTGCACAATCTACTATTGATGAAGAAAATGAGAGAAAAAGACATGAGCTTTTCCATATTCGAGTTATTTCCAAACATCCAAAGATTGATACTTTGTTTGGTAGTGGCTCACAAGTAAATTTAATTTCTGAACCAATTGTAAAGAAGTTGGGATTACTGACTACACCTCACAAGAAACCATACCCATTAGGATGGTTAAATGATAAAGCATAACTACAAGTGACTAGACAATGCAAACTCAAATTTTCATTTGGGTCAGCATTTGTAGATGAGGTTGATTTAGACATAATTCCTTTGGATATATGTGGAATTGTTTTAGGAAGTCCTTACTTGTATGACAAAAAAGCTATTTTCTATAGAGTTGAGAACAAGTATCTACTCGTTAAAAATGGAATCAAATACTTTGTAAGAGCTCATAACCTCAAGAATAACCATACTCTCATAAACTCAGGGCAGATGAAACGAATAATAAAAACATGCAAACACTTCTTATTGATGGTTGTAAAGGAAAATAAATCTGATAAAACCAATGTATTTGAGGGTTGTGATGCTAAACAACAAGCTGATTTAGGAAAAGTTGTTTCAGAGTATGATATCTTTTTTCAAGAACCTAAAGGTCTGCCACCCAAAAAGGAAATAGTGCATGAAATTAATTTGCAACAAGATGCTCCATTGCCTAACATTGGAATGTATAGGTTGTCCGCTTTAGAGAACGCAGAAATCAAGAAGCAGGTGCAGGAATTGCTCGAGAAGGGGTTCATCAAACCTAGCACATCACCATGTGGATCTCCAATCGTTTTGGTGAGAAAGAAAGATGGCTCGTGGAGAATGTGCATTGATTACCGAGCACTGAATAATGATACATTCAAAATCGTTATCCCCTTCCTCGCATAGTTGTTCTTGGATCATGAAAGAACTGTTTATTTTCCAATTAGACTTGCATAGTGGATATCATCAGGTCAGAGTTGCAGAACAAGATGCATGGAAGACTGCTTTCAAAACAAAGCAAGGATTGTATGAGTGGCTGGTTATGCTTTTTGGCTTAACTAATGCTTCTGCTACTTTCATGAGAATAATGAATGATGTACTCAGACCTTTTCTTGATGATTTTGTTATTGTGTATCTGGATGACATTCTGATATTTAACAAAACATGGGAAGAACATTTAAAGCATGTTAAGCAGACACTAGATGTTTTGAAAAGAGAAATTTTTTATGTTAAACTCTTAAAATGTGAATTTGGCAAAACATCTTTGAATTATTTGGGACATATAGTAGGGGGTGGTGAATTGAAGATAGATCCTTCTAAAGTGGCAGTCATTGTGAACTGGCCTAAACCCAAATCTGCTACAGAAGTTAGGAGCTTCTTAGGAGCAGCACAATATTGGAGAAAGTTCATTTCTAACTTTTCCTTAATTGCAGCTCCCTTACATGCTTTAATAGGATTGAAAAAGGTGTTCAGGAGGCAAACAGCAGAAAGCCTTCGACACCTTGAAAGAAAAGATTAGTACAACACCAGTGCTCGCACTGCCTGATCTTCAAAGACCATTTGAGATCCAAACATATGCCAGTGACTATGCCATGGGAGTAGTGTTGACAGAGCACGGTAAACCCATATGTTATCATTTTGAGACATTTAATTCTATAGTCGTTAACTATTCCACATATGATAAAGAATTGTATGCATTAGTATAGAGTGTGAAAAAGTGGAAACATTACCTAATGGGCAAGGAAACAGTTATAAATACTGATCATCAACCACTTCAATATCTACACTCCCAAACTAAGTTACAACAATCAAGACACTATAGGTGGATGGGTTTTTTACAATATTTTGATTTAGTCATTAGATATAAAAAGGGCATACACAATAAAGTTGCAGATATGTTATCTAGACCCATTATAAATGCATCTACTATTCTTAAGCATAATTCCGTGTTACATGAAAGCTACATTGAACAATATGCTCAAGATATAGATTTCAAAGATGTATATGCAACTTTAAGTCAGGGCAAACGAATAGAAGAATTGGATTATCATGTAAAGGACCGATTCTTATATCATTATGGGAAGTTACGCATTCCACAAACTAAAAGAGTAAAGATAATTCGAGAAGCACACACTTCTCTAATATCAGGTCAGTAAAGATAATTCGAGAAGCACACACTTCTCTAATATCAGGTCACTTTGGGGTAAGTAAAACAGTTACACAGCTGCAAAGATTTTGTTATTGGCCAAAATTGAATGAGACAGTTTCTAGATATGTTAGAGGGTGTACTCTGTGTGTTAAAAGCAAGCCCAACAATAGAAAACTAGGCTTGTACACTCCATTACCAGTTCCTTCTCATGCTTGGGAAAGTGTTTCCATGGACTTTGTTGGAGGACTGCCTAAATCTAGGAAGGTCATGATTATCTATATGTTGTTGTGGATAGGTTCAACAAAATGTGTATTTTGATACGTTGTAATAAACAGATTACAGCTGAACAAACTGCAAAACTGTTCTTTCAACATGTATGGGTTCATTTTGGATTACCCACTTCCATTGTATCTGATCGAGACACCCGATTTGTGAGGAAGTTTTGGTCAAGTCTGTGGGAATTGATGGACACCAAACTGAAGAAAAGCACAGCTTTCCATCGACAAACCGATGGCCAGACAGAAGTAGTCATCAGGACAGTGATATAGTTGCTCAGTGGATATTGCAGCAAACATCCTAAGCTTTGGGATGAACATTTGTGTTATGTGCAACATGCTTACAGTGGAGCAAAACATTCTTCTACACAGAGATCTCTTTTTGAGACCTATTTTGGTTTCACACCAAGGTCTCCTTTGGATTTTGTTTTTGGTAAAGACACCACAGTTGAGAGACAACGATGTGGACAGGGCAACTAGGTTCATTGAACAAATCCAAGAGATCCACCAGGCAGTGCAGGAACAACTAGAAAAGAGCCAAGCCAAATACAAGGCAAGGCATGACAAGCATTGGATGGAGCGTAGTTTCCAAGTTGGTGAGCAAGTCTGGCTGTATATCAGCAAGGACAGAATGCAGGGAGAAGGCAAAAAGCTAAAGCCTATAAGGTATGGACCTTTCAAGATACTTGAGAAGATTGGTGAGAATGCTTTTCGCCTTGATCTACCAGCTTACATGCACATCTTACTTAGTCGTGAATGCAGATTGCTTGAGATTGTTTGAACCCTCACTAATTGAGGATCTCGAAGAGCAGAGTCAATTGCCTTCTATTGATGACCTGCTACCTGAATATCTTAATGAATTGCAGGAAGACACAGTTCTGGACAGGAAGGTGAGAACGACGCGCAGGGGAGATGTTGAGTACTTCAGAGTTGGGCTCAAGGGTTCAAAGCCAAGCAGTGCAAAGTGGATAGAGATTGGACAGGTAAGAAAGTTGTATCCTCACTTAGTTGATGCTTGAAAACCAACTTTTGGTGGTCCAAAAGCTTTTTTAGTGGGAAGGCCGTGATCCGAATTGGATCCATGAAAATTATCAGAGTTCTATGATTGTATCAAATCATGACAGACTTCAAAAACTTGTGAACAATGAGCTATCAGGAAATACCTCTGGATAGTGGCAATTTGTAGCCAACACGGAACGATGAGGACCTCGGTCAAAGCGCGCTGACCGAGGCCCATGAAGACCACGCAGTGGCGCAAACTAGCAATTGGGAAATCCAGATCAGAAAACAGAGTTTGTTTTTGATGCGCGATTAAAACCCCTTGAGAAGGAAAAGCCCCGAGCGCTCGGTCACAAGAAGAATCAGAAAACCGTGGGAAAAGTGCTAAAACGAAGGCGGGTCTTGTGCTTCAAAACTGGTGGAATATCGGAGGCGTTTTGGGCGGTAAGCGGATTTGGCAGGGGAACGAGCGATTCCATACGTTGAATGACACATGTCTGGCGGATGAGAGAGAAAACTGCTCTCATCACGGGCTAACGTTCGAGCAAGTCAATCGCGCGATAAGAGCGATGACCGTGGGATCTAGAGGCCCCAGATCTAACGACGGAGATTGCGCTTGATGGGAAACCGGATCCAACGGGAGAAATAAGCTACGACACATAAAGGTTTGAAGTCCGATTTGACCACTGAGTTGGCGGATGAATCATTTCGCGAGATAACCGAAATAACGAACCGTTCAAGGAAGAGCTGGCGCTCAGTTCGTAGGAAGACAAGTGGCCACCTCCCTGTGAGATGTTACACAACGACAATGACGCAGAGGCAGGGAATTCCAAGCGAACAGTAGCAGGTGATCCGAAGAGGCGGAAGAGGAAGCGAACAGTCAAGGGACGAATTGGCTTTAAGCCACGAACACGAACAAACAGAGAAAACAGAGAGAACATAAGAAGAAGACAGTGAGATAGAGGAGATAGTGAGATAGAGGAAGCAGAGAACAGAGAGCCGAACTGACTTGTAGAGCTAAGGCAGCATCGAGCAGACAAAACCAGGCTTGAGAGGTTCAAGCAATCCTTGTGAGGATATCTGTCGGGAACTGAGTACCAAATTGGACTCATCCCATTAAGACTAGTTGAGGTCGAGACTTGGTAAGGGGGAGTTTGTGTACTCTAGTGGCTTGGGGAATCCAAGAACCACCCTACTAAGCGTCATCTGTTTTAGGGGACTCAAATTGAGCTCCTCATTGTAAAAACTCTGCTTAAAGACACAATAAAAGAAGGCCACCATTGAAAGATGGATTGGAGACGTAGCCCAGGAGGATTGGGTGAACTCCTTATTAAATTTTTGTGTTGCATTGTTTGCTGTGTTTCTCTTACTGTTTTCCAGTGTCTGTGTGTTTTGCAATCTTATTGATTCGTTGCCTAAGATAACATAGACACACACCAGCACATGAGTCTGTAATACCTTCATTAATTAATTAGCTGGGATCATAGATAAGTGATTTTCAGATCAGGGAACCAGAGACAGAGAGCGGTAGAGACAGTGTGTTCGGAGGAAGTTTTCCAGTTTCAAAGAGTTAGAAAGAGGAGTTTGAGATTTTCTCTAGGAAGCAACACATGGATCGCACAACTGCGTCAGAAGAGCAGTTCCATCCAACTGAAGAGGAAGACATTTTCAGTGCCAGAGTCTAGGAAGATCTCCAGTGGGTTGGAGAAGCATTTTCCTAGTCAGCAGCAGGAAGAACGACTAGATTGGTAGTTGATTCAGGCAATGCTTATGGCAGGCAACGCAAGAGTGACGTAGGCCTGAATATACCACTTGAACGACTGGCTTTTTCAGAGGCCAGACAATGCTGGGATTGCTCGGCGAGGGGGTAAAATCACTCAGTGAATTTTGCCATTATTTCTCTTGGATAGATTCGCCAGTTTGGTGACATTTATCGTACTCAAAATTTCTCATTGCTACTTAATAATAAAAACCCTCGGCTATTGCACTGGCTTTCCCACATTGGGTTTTTCCAGGGACTTTTGTCCAAAAATAATGGTGTTATATTTTTGTGTGTGCCAATATTTTCTCAGTTTCCAATTTATCTTTTGTAGTATTTAATTTTGTGAAGATTGTAGTGTGATTAATTCATTCTTTCCGTAGCAATAAACGACTAAATTAATTAATAGTTAGAAGAATTAATTCCAGTTGTTGCAATAGAATTTCAGTAGTGAAATTTTCACATGGGTTTCCAAGTGGCTCAAAATCAAGTCGATGCTCCATCAATGAGGGCTCAAAGGATGACACATGCCCTCCCATGTTTTCTTAAGAAAGACATAACCTCCTCTGGGCCTTGGATCAATTGCCAAGTGTCGGGTGTAATGTCTAGCCGGCTGGGGCATCTTGGTAACAAGGTAACAATGCCATTAGTGCTGCATCACATGTCAAGAACTTCAATGTTTGCATTTTTAAGTGGTGTAACATTGCTAACCAAGAGGATGTAAAAATGAGGCTCTTTGTCCTTTCTTTAGAAGAGGATGCTTTTGATTGGTTCACTGAGCAACCTGCTAACTCTAATAACTCATAGCAAGCCATCATCACTACTTTTATGGACAAGTTTGGAGAGAAGAAATAAAATAGGTACTTGATCAATGCTATTAGATTTATGAAGAATGAGAATGAAACTATGGAGGGATTTTACAAGAGATTTAATGACTTAGTGAAGAGTATGCCTAACGATGTTAACCCTCCTGAAAATTTTCTTTTATGCTCTTATTTGGATGCCTTTTGTGGTGACACTGATTATGAGCTAAGGAGAAAGGAACCTGCAAATCTAAGTGAAGTTCAAACTGAAGCCTCAAAGATGGAAAAGGCTAGAAAGGAATCAAGAAATTTAGAAATTCTTGGTTTTAGTAGAGGGCCATCGAAGTCTCATGAACGTAAAAGGAAAGTTGAAGCAAAAGAAGTTGATAAGGATCCCATCAAGGAGTTTACCCTATTAATCCCTGATCCCCACTCCATTCCATCATTATATCATTTTCCACTTACCTCTTAAAGGATGTACTATGGACATGCCACCCCCTTTAGAGGTTGGAACCACCTAATAGAGTCTTTGGTTAACCCCTTTTTGAGCTTGCAGAAACTTGTACTAGCCAAAGCCCACTATGGAAGGGCATGCCACCATGAATTGCCCAATTGATCCCATAACTTGTAAGCATTATTACTTGATTATTCTAATGATTCGTTGTATTGGAGGACAAGGGGACGCATTGGATCTTATGCAAGATTGCAGGTGGGTCTTCCTTTAGGGTTTGGTCTCCCTATACGGTGTCCTAGCTCCTCAGTTCATTGATTGCTTGTGTTCCACCTTTTGGATGAGGATGACGCACTTGGTCCACGATGCCCAACCGACTCCACAGTTGCACCATACACTTGGCAGATGTTCTAGGATGCCTCCCACTGCAAATGGAGGGTTTATGTCATCACTCTGACCCTTATAGATGGTTTACATACATATTTGATCCAGTTGGAGACCCATGAAGTTGTCGTGGTGCCCCCACACCCACTTGGGAGCACCACAGGTTTTTGATTGGATAACAAGGGGCCAACCCCTTGTCCACTATGTTTGGAGTCATTTTCTTCATCATGACACCCCTTGGACCTCATCAGGCCTCCTCAAAGGCCCAACGACATCACTTTGTTGATCATTCGATCCTTTTGAGAGGCTTGTCTTTACATTATTGAGCTATTTGGTGGACTTGTCACCGGAGGTTTTGTTATTATGCACATTATTCTATTTTAGGGGCTAAATTAGGCCTAATTAGATAAATCAAATTCATTAGGAAGTGTACAAATAGAAGTGTGATGGAATCATTTAATCGTCATCACCTGGATTGGATCATTCTCTCGTGAGATTTTCGCTATTCTTTTTGGAGAACGAAATCGGATGGATGGATGAATTTTGATGTTTGGATCTCTTCATTTTTGTCTTGGAGCTTCTATGTTGGCATATGATGATGATTGGATATACTTGTTCTCACATGTAAGTGCTCTTTTAATGCTATTTTATCATTTTCTTATGGCACATGCATGTGTTGAAATATGGCAACAAGAATATTCCAATTTAATTTGTCCTTGAATTAAATTGTGAATTAAAATCGAATTTAGTCTTAACAACTACTTGGAAATAATTAATT
>APFE031057071.1:170913-182707 GCA_000404065.3 Pinus taeda | reverse complement strand
ATTATTATAATGTTTTGTAATTATAATAATCATAATTTAATTTTAAAATTATGATTAAGTTAGTAATCAAATTACTAATTTATATATATATAATAATGTTTTGTAATTATAATAATTATAATTTAATTTTAAAATTATGGTTATGATATGTATAGACTTTTTGGTTTGTGAAATAAATATATTCCTTGTGTAAGTTTGTTACATACAGTTATATATAAATATAAGAATATAGGTTTTTCAATTTTATTGAAATATATAACCTCTTAAAAGATACATATTCTTAAACTACTAGTATTTTTTTGATAAATATAATTAATATAATTTATGAAATATAAATTAATTAATCATATAAATTTGATGGGTATTTGATGCTCATCAAAGTATTTGATAATGTTCAAATCTTATCAAGAAAAACTGAGAATGCAAATTAATTGTTAAAAACATCCAAACTCGATTTAGTTTTCACAACCTATATAATTCCTGAGTCCTGGTATATTCGGCTGCCGACCGCCATTATCAGGTTCCAGAGACTTTTCAGATCCCGTGATGGTAAGAGCAAGTCTAAGGAATATGTTATTCTGCTTCATCAGTGGCAGGGCTTGCTATGTTGTCTTTCCCAATACTTTCCCATATAGTGCGATGGCAAGGCTTTCCATCATGGCACTCGTGCTAGTTGAATTTGACAGAATGGAGAGGAGAAGCAGCAAGTGGCTCCTCCTTTAAAAATATTTGAACAGTGGATTTTAGTGAAAGCTATTTTTCAATGAAACGAAATGTAGGTAGAATTTGCAGATGCCTTTTTGGTTCCCTGTTCGTTATGGGTCCACTTCTCTCTGCTGCTTAAATGAAGATAAAATTTACCATGGAAGATAAGTCAAATTTAGATATAAATTGGCTTTGAACCAGGCTTTTGTATGATGTGGATGGAACATTTATATTTTGGGAAAGGGAAATTTGTCATCATTTGTGTGTGCATCTTTTGAACTGGGACATTCTGTAGTCTCTATATCCTTAGGGGCCTCGGTAACTAAAATAGGTTGATTATGCTGGGGAGGATAAGAAGAAGATGCATCAATTTCTAAATCTGATACGTTGGATTCTAAGTGGTCATATCTCTCAGAGGCATCTGCAGTTTCCATGTCTCCTGTTGTTTTGTATCTTCCGAGCAAATGAAATGGAGAAGATCCATGGGTTGGAGTTGTTTCTCCGCCTTGAAATCCTGAAAACTCAGTTGATCTGCGTGTGAAACCAGGGGAAGAATGCTTTGGCTTTCTATCTCGTTTTGTTTTTTTTCTTAGCATTTTGTTGCCATCTGTTCAAAGCATTGGTTGTTTGTTCTTCAAATATTGCCTTCTTCATGTGAGATCCCATCTGCATAAAAAGATCCCATCGTATTTTAATAGCATATTCCTTTATACATGATATTTAACCAGAACAGAGTGTTTTTGAACGATCCAAAAGTTCACTAAAACATTTGTACATATTGGAAAAACAAAATTTGCCCCAAAAATGGATGTTCTCTATCTAACAACAAACAAGGTAAAATGAATGTTCTCTATCTATCAAGAAACAGGGTTATATCAAGAAATAAAATTAAAATGATTTAAAGAGAAATCATCATTTCTATTTCTCTGCTTTTCTGGAAGGCTCCAGACTGCAACGAAATTTAATTTAACAAACAAAAAGGAAGCATATTTTAGAGTGGTCATACTTTTCATTCGAAAATCCTCTGAGGCTTTACTTGAAGCTCTCAATAGAGAGATAACTGTTGTACAAAAGAAAAATTGAACTCCACTGTTTTCTATCTCCTGATAAATTTCTCTACTATGAGTTTAACTATTTTTTAATGAGGTGATTTTTTAACTGTTTCACCGAAATCTGATGATACGATTTTTGGTGAGATCACAATGTTTCATTGTATTTTTTAGTACAAAAATGGATTCAATGTCCTGAAAAATCCCTTAAACATTTGGATTGTGCAAATTCAACAACTTAAAGCTAAAATTTCCCCTATTTCTAATCAGAAACTATGGTTTTAACAATTTCTACTCATATTTTGGGCAAAATTAACAAAAACAAAAATCAAAAGTGGTGTCATTAAACCACTGTGTTAATGCATTATCAGGTGACACCTTATCTCTAATTTTATCAGTATAAGTAAGATATTTAATATCACAATGTAGGGTTTGATTAATCTATTGCTGTATAAAATAAACCAGGTGAATATACTAAGTGAATACTTGGACGATGTAACTCTCCTTTTTTGTAATTATATAAGCCAACATTTTCTCAAGTTCAATCGATCCTGTCAAACACCTAAACTGATTGTATTTTCAATGAACATGGAGTAGATTGCCCTGTGTCACAAGGGCATAAAGTGGAAGTGTGATGTAACTACATAGAAACTGCACAGCAACCCTAGACACAAACACAAGCAACCTAAGGTAATCCTTATCAGATGCGTAATAAGGTCACTCTCAATATTCTCCTTACACGTATTAAAGCTGCAAAACAATCAACTAGTGCTAAGTCAAAGAAGAGATAATGATATTAAATAAATAAAAAACAAACAGTTAAAATGATGAAGTTTGATTGGAGGTTAGAATGTCCTTTACATGTACCCAAAAAAAATATAAATTAGCACACTAGTCTATATGTTGCATACTTACCCTATGATAATTCTTACTATGATGAAAGTAAACCTCTCATGAAAACAAGATCTTAGGCCAAATTCGTACTGCAAGAATGAAGTCAAATTTAAATAAGGTGCACAGAGGGATCAGAATTGAAACTTTTTAGCTGTGTAAACTAAAATTGATTTAAAACACCTAGAACTGCAATATGTTACCATTGTTATAATAGTAAATCCAATGATTCTACATGCAAAAGTTCATTCTTTACTAAATGAACATAGTGCTTACCCATATCCACAAGAAGAAAGCAAGCTGGAAAGCACTCTGCAGAACATAAGGTAAGTTTGCTAACCATCAAAGCATTGTCATTTCCATGAATATTCAGTAAACAAGATTCAGAAATAGAATTTGTCAATGAGGCATTGGTGTGAAAAGCATTTTGATACCTGGAAGAGAGTGAAATGGATCAAGAAAAGAACAAGTTTAGGATGACTGAACCAAAAAAGTTCATCTGTTGGCTGCACTATGGGAGTTCCTTGAAGTACAACATGCCTCTCTTGAATTTCTAAGGCCATCTCTGTTATTATAACTTGTAGTTTTGTGCTGACCAACAAAACTATCTGTGCATTTTCAAGATCGAATGGAAATAAGGCCGAAGAATTCAATCAAGAAACTTTCCAGGCCATTAACTCACATCATCAATAAGACAATCCTATTAGTCTAAGACTTTTGTTTACTTACAGCTAAGTGAACAAAAGAGAGCCAAAAGTATGCATACCATCCGGCTCAGGGAAACACATCAAATGCAAAAGAAAATATTAATTGAACAAAAGCGAAAATTGCTTTATGAATATGCAAAATTATATCTTTGGTGGGAGAGATGAGTATTGAAGACTTACCATACACATTAAGAAGCAAAAAAATTACAGCAAAAGCCCACAAGGAAGGACTGCAGATAATGCATCAAAAGGCCTCTGTTTAGGTAAAATTCAAGGGGATTTTCAAAACATTCCAAGAAGTTGACATAGCAAGGCCCAAGAAGGAAACCTAATATTATTTCTGAAGACCAAAGCTTTTGTGAAAAGGGAAATCTTTACTAACCTGATTCCAACCACCCTCTTGAAGTCATCATCCAATGACCTTTTGATATATTTATGAAAATCAAACTTGCTATTTGGGGTCAAGTGAGCCTATATAGTTCCAATAAATAAATAAAATTATAGCACTAATCAGATTCCTTACACAAATGATGTGGGTGCTGATATAACAAAGATGAAATGGAAAAGATGATTTAAATTTATCAAGACTTACAACAATGAAGACATGGTGCAAAGTCAAGTAATCAACTTTTGTTACTGACCAAAAGAATTGTCGAAAGAAGCATACCTGCAAATCCAAGGAAAATTGATGTTAAACCAGAACTGGATATTTCTCAGTTAACATGCAAAGGTCAAACTCAGATATATCCATAGATCATTTGCAAGTATGAAATACTTACCATCCATTTAAGAATCGGTATTCCGCTCAATAAAGGCATATGACGCTTTACAAATGAGGTTTCTTGGGTTAATCTGAATCTTGCAGGATCTGCTTGGACCAATAAAGCAAGCAATTGCCTCAATATACAATTTTCTTAACACGCTCAAAAAGTTACCCAACCCAAAAGATTCATTCTGTGTCCTTTCAATTTTCTATATTTAAAAACATTACTCAATCGGCTTATAATATATTTTTTTAACTGAAACAAGATTTTTTTGGAGAATCAGTAACTTGAAAGATCAGCTATCACTATTAAACCAATTACAACTATTTCATAAATACTATAAACAGGCCAGTTACAACTTACGACATGTCTCTAGAGACTTGAACCCACATAGTTGGGAAACAAAATGTTTACCAAACTACTTGAACTAAGATCCATTGACCAATCAGCCTATAACTAACACAGTATATCCCAATTAGAATTGGCAGGTTTCCAACCAGTTATTACTTTTCAACTTAAAGAGTCTCCAGCGAATGGAGTAAATAAGATTCCATAGCAACCGCGTTAAGGGAGAAGAAATAAAAAAACATCAACTCACCATTTGAAAACTCATAATCCAGAGTTTGTGATTCCCTTTCCCACTCTTTCCAACGCCTCATTTAGGCATCAAGAGGACTTGTAGATCTCAGTATTAATAGAGGATATAAATGCATGCAGAGGCCAAAACAGTAAAACCCAAGGCAGAATTTAACTGAACATTATTGGAAAAAATAATTGATCTCCCCTTTCACCTACCTTTTCTCTTGCCAGTGGCACAGTTAAGATACTATATAACACATGGAGAACTGCCAGCATAAAGATGAAGATGTGGAGTTGATGCATGCCGCTTTGGGAAACCAGAGGATACTTACCCTGAATACAAAGCAGCAGAGTTATCAAGTAAAATCCAACATAAAATGAATATTTGAATTTTGTATGGGAAGCTAATTTCAAGATGGTCTAAATCAACTCGATCTCGACAGGAAAATCAATCAAAGAATCATAGGACATAGATAAAGAAACCATGCGCATTAAGACTAAGAGAAGGGTTTGGCCTTTACATGTGCGGAGCTACAATGTTGGCTACCCTTAGAAGCAGCTAAGACGTGTCTCCATGGGGCCTCCTGTTCAGTAGACATTGGTTCCCATAGAAGTTTTTGCATGCACTCCTTTTCTTGGTCACTATCCCCTTCCACCTCTATATCTCTAGAATCAATTTCCTTCTTACATGGAAGCATAATATAAGCTATTTTTTTGGGTATAAAAATCATGGAAATGGGCTTCTGTCCAACTGTCAATAGAAGTGATATGAAACCCAGAAGAATCAACTCTACAACCCAAAAAGATGATTTTCAAAAATCTTTTGTCAGAGGACATGTCCAGAAATTCTAGCCAGCAGGTGCTTAAAGAAATCGGTGTAGTTGCCTGAAATTAAAGGCTGAAATTCAATTTAGAAAATCCAAAACAAGCTACCAATCCAATCTAAGCAGATCAGTTAAATACATAAAACAGATACTATCAAGTTCAACCAATGTAACCATTTTAGAAGGAGGTTCTATCTAAAACAGCATAAATTTCTTGTTCAAATTAGTTTCAGAGTATTTGGGGGATAGACTACAAGAAGAAACATGGTGGATATGAGTGGTTTCGAGTATCCGTTACCTGGTTTCAATTTTAAAAGCACTTCAGATAGAGCCTTTTTATTTCTTCTGGAGAGCCACTGTAAATATAATGACAGAAAACGGCTTTATTAGTACAGATGCAATAAGAATTCAAAACTTGTAATCCTACAGATTTGTTTATCATGTCTTCCTCTATCAACATCCTTTTCCTCTCATAACCAAAGCAATAATTCTACTTCTAATCACTGATGACATATGGAATATGAGCCATTCATATTGGGTTTTAAAATTGTGTTTTGTTGGTGATTTCAGAAGCCAAAATTTATCAAATTTCTACCAGTCAAAACAACTAAATGTAGAACTGAACCAAGGTAAGATCAATTCAACTAAACCAAAAAGTGCACAGTTGAAATCTAAGCAAATCCTTACATTGCTAGCATAATGAATACCATGTTCAAGAGGTAAAGAGATGGCCACAAATGCCAAACAAACAACTGCTACTTCCCAAGTAGGATTTTTCTCAAGAGTACGACCATTGCCACTATCAACTCCTGCCATATTCTTCTTAGAGGACTAGTAATTGCTTCTAAATTCACCCCAAAAAAAAAAAGAAACTAGATAGTATACATCTTAAACATAGTTCCTTCCCGGGAAGGACAATACATCCCTACTCAATAATTGCAAACAATTTGATGGACATTGTCTCTGATGTCAAGACTCAAACTACACCTACAATTAGTAAATCTTTGGTTTTTGCCTGTAGGTACCATTGGAATCGGAGGTGGAGGTAAAGAAAAAATAACACGGGTAGGCATGGAGATTTCAAAATAATCTACTTTCAAATTTTATGATTCAGTTCTCAATTTTCATTAATTTCAAATTTAATACAAAGCTTTCAATTTTTAGTGGTTCCAAAATTTTAGTTTCCAATTTAATTTTTCAGTTGCCATTTCTAATTTGGGTGCAGAGAAAAGAGAGAACCACACAATTGGGCTACAGAGAAAGAAGTGAAGGAAATGGCAGTCATTGTGTGCATTTGTGTGTTGTTTTTATTGTCATTTTATCAGAATGGGGTTTCAACTTCACAGGATAACTACCTTATAGACTGTGGATCAAAAAGTAACACAACAGTGGGTGGACGGATCTTCACTGCAGATACGCCCTCCTCATATCTGTCAATTGCCACCAATGAAGGCATCTTTGCTAACACTACAAATTCCAATCTACAGGTTCCTTCTGGTATATATTTGACAAGTAGAGTATTTACTCAGAAGGCATCCTATACCTTCAGTATTGGGCACGAGGGCAGACACTAGGTACGTTCACATTTCTTTCCATTCTCTTATCAAATGTACAATCTTACAAGTGCCATATTTTCAGTAGCCACCCAAGACTTTGGTCTATTGTACAATTTCCAAATCCAGAATAGTTTAATTGTGATGAAGGAATATCTCATCAATGTAAATGAACAAACATTGGTCCTGACATTTATTCCCTCCAATAATTCCTTTGCATTTGTCAATGCCATTGAAGTTGTTTCTGTGCCGAACACTCTTGTTTCAGACACAGCTCAAGCTGTGCCCCTGCCTAATACTTACAGTGGTCTATCTGAGCATGCTTTTGAAACAATTTACAGACTTAATATGGGAGGACCATTGATTACCCCTGACAATTACACCCTTGGGAGATTTTGGGATCTTGATACAAGCTTCTTAGCTTCAAAATCGCTTATTGAGAGATAAGGTTCCATTTTTGCTGATGTCGTTTGACATTGAAAGTTTTGGGCCGAAAAGAATTCTGAGTAGACTTAGAAAGCTTCAAAACCGCGTGAGTCTTCTAAAAAGACTTTTCCATAAATTCAGGGTTGCAAAACCTTTTTCATCCTGGTTCTTACATTCATTCTGATCTTGCATACTGTTTTTAAACATATCAGTATTTATTGTATGCATACATTGCTTTTAGTCCATGAAAAAATAATTGTAGTCCTACTCTGCTTTCATTTGCAAAGACATCATTCCAGAACTTGATGTAATGGCCATTTGATGATGTGGTAGAAACTTAGAAGAGCAGTGTTGACACTGTAGGTAGCGGTTATATGTGCTGGTTATAATGGAAAAATCTCACAATAATGATCTTGTATTTCTATAACTCTGTTCTTGACATATTTAGGAACCTACAGTTTCATGGCAATCTCCAAATTATTCTCTAGAATAGAGGTGAACTGAAGTCCATCTTTCTATATTTTAAAGAAGGAGGTCCTATCCCAGCTCGGTCAGGGGGTGACAACATTAGTTCAATGGTCAGGGTGGAAATCTGGGCAGAGTTATAGGCTCTTGGAATTGCCTGGAGGTGCAGAGGAAGAAAGAGACACAAAGAGAATCCTATAATTTGGGTGCAGAGAAAAGAGAGAACCACACAATTGGGCTGCAGAGAAATAAGTGAAGGAAATGGCAGTCATTGTGTGCATTTGTTTGTTGTTTTTATTGTCATTTTATCATAATGGAGTTTCAACTTCACAAGATAAGTACCTTATAGACTGTGGATCAAAAAGTAACACAACAGTGGGTGGATGGATCTTCACTGCAGATACCCCTCCTCATATATGTCAATTTCCACCAATGAAGGCATCTTTGCTAACACTACAAATTCCAATCTATAGGTTCCTTCTGATATCTATTTGAATCCTAGAGTATTTACTCAGAAGTCATCCTATACCTTCAGTATTGGGCACCAGGGCAGACACTGGGTACGTTTACATTTCTTTCCATTCTCTTATCAAATGTACAATCTTACAAGTGCCATATTTTTAGTAGCCCACCCAAGACTTTGGTCTATTGTACAATTTCCAAATCCATAATAGTTCAATTGTGGTGAAGGAATATCTCATCAATGTAAATGAACAAACATTGGTCCTGACATTTATGCCCTCCAATAATTCCTTTGCGTTTGTCAATGCCATTGAAGTTGTTTATGTGTCGAACACTCTTGTTTCAGACACAGCTCAAGTTGTGCCCCTGCCTAATACTTACAGTGGTCTAACTGAGCATGCTTTTGAAACAATTTATAGACTTAATATGGGAGGACCATTGATTACCCCTGACAATGACACCCTTGGGAGATTTTGGGATCCTGATACAAGCTTCTTAGCTTCAAAATCTCTTACTGAGACATAAGGTTCCATTTCTGCTGATGTCATTTGACATTGAAAGTTTTGGGCCGAAAATAATTCTGAGTAGACTTAGAAAGCTTCAAAACCGCATGAGTCTTCCAAAAAGACTTTTCCATAAATTCACGGCTACATAACCTTTTTCATGCTGGTCCTTACATTCATTCTGATCTTGCATATTGTTTTTAAACATATCATTATTTATTGTATGCATACATTGCTTTTAGTCCATGAAAAATTAATTGCAGTCCTACTCTACTTTCATTTGAAAAGCCATCATTCCAGGACTTGATGTAATGGCCATTTGATGATGTGGTAGAAAGTTAGAAGAGCAGTGTTGACACTGTAGGTAGTGGTTATATGCGCTGGTTATAATGGACAAATGTCACAATAATGGTTTTGTATTTATATAACTCTGTTCTTGACATATTTAGGAACCTACAGTTTCATGGCAATCTCCAAATTATTCTCTAGAATAGAGGTGAACCGAAGTCCATCTTTCTATATTCTAAAGAAGGAGGTCCTATCCCAGCTAAGTCAGGGGGTGACGACATCAGTTCAATGGTCAAGGTGGAAATTTGGGCAGAGTTATAGGCTCTTGGAATTGCCTGGAGGTGCAGAGGAAGAAAGAGATGCAAAGAGAATCCTATAATTTGGGTGCAGAGAAAAGAGAGAACCACACAATTGGGCTGCAGAGAAAGAAGTGAAGGAAATGGCAGTCATTGTGTGCACTTGTGTGTTGTTTTTATTGTCATTTTATTAGAATGGGGTTTCAACTTCACAGGATAACTACCTTATAGACTGTGGATCAAAAAGTAACACAACAGTGGGTGGACGAATCTTCACTGCAGATACCCCCTCCTCATATATGTCAATTGCCACCAATGAAGGCATCTTTGCTAACACTACAAACAGGTTCCTTCTAGTATCTATTTGACAGCTAGAGTATTTACTCAGAAGTCATCCTATACCTTCAGTATTGGGCACCAGGGCAGACATTGGGTACGTTTACATTTCTTTCCATTCTCTTATCAAATGTACAATCTTTCAAGTGCCATATTTTCAGTAGCCACCCAAGACTTTGGTCTATTGTACAATTTCCAAATCCAGAATAGTTCAATTGTGATGAAGGAATATCTCATCAATGTAAATGAACAAACATTGGTCCTGACATCTATTCCCTCCAATAATTCCTTTGCGTTTTTCAATGCCATTGAAGTTGTTTCTGTGCCGAACACTCTTGTTTCAGACACAGCTCAAGCTGTGCCCCTGCCTAATAGTTACAGTGGTCTATCTGAGCATGCTTCTGAAATAATTTACAGACTTAATATAGGAGGACCATTGATTACCCCTGACAATGACACCCTTGGGAGATTTTGGGATCCTGATACAAGCTTCTTAGCTTCAAAATCGCTTGCCCAAAATTTCAGCATCCCGACCAACAATATTGTGTACCACCAACGACTAGTTACTAATGAAACCGCTCCCAATATTGTATATGCTACTACTGAGGAGATGGTTGCAGCCAATGTCACAAACCCAACTTTCAACTTTTCTTGGTTGTTTACTGTGGATCCAGATTACCAATACTTCATTCAGATGCATTTCTGCAATATTGTGAGCAAAGCATTGAACGATTTATACTTCAATGTATATATTAACAATGATAATGTGATGGGCGGTAATTTTGATATATTAGCTGCAACACAAAATAACTTGGCAGCAGCTTATTACAACGATTTTGTAGTACTTAATACATCTACTGGATCGAAAAATCTTGCTGTCAAAGTAGGACCTGCAATAAATATGGCAAGTGTTCTCCCCAACACCATATTAAATGGGTTGGAGATTATGAAGATGAGCAACTCTAAGAAAAGTCTAGATGGACCTTTCCCACAGAACAATTCTATCAAATCAAACAGGAATAGCAAAGTTGGTCTAATAGTTGGATCCGTTTTAGGATTTTTTGTTGCTCTTGGGCTATTAATGGTGATCTACTTCTTCTGTTGTCGTAGATCTCAAAAACTCTCTACTAAACCCTGGTTGCCTCTTCCACTACATGGAGGGCATTCTGAAACTAAAGGACGCAAGGGAAGCAAAGTGTCAGCTGGGAGTCCTGCTTCTCCTGGACCTTCAAGTCTAGGCCGACATTTCACATTTTCAGAGACAGAAGAAGCTACCAAAAACTTTGATGAGAGTTTGGTTCTGGGTGTAGGTGGGTTTGATAAAGTGTTCACATGGATGCTTGCAGATGGAACCATAGCGGTTGTAAAACGGGGAAATTGAAGCTCTGCACAAGGCATGGCAGAATTTCAGACTGAAATTGGAATGTTGCCTAAGTTTCGCCACCGTCATCTGGTTTCTCTTATTGGCTATTGTGAGGAGCATTCTGAGATGATTTTGGTTTATGAGTACATGGCCAATGGACCTCTTAGGAAACACTTGTATGGATCAGATCTTCCTCCTTTGTCATGGAAATAGAGACTTGACATATGCATAGACGCCGCTAGGGGTCTTCATTACCTTCACACAGGAGTAGAGTAGGGAATCATTCACCGTGATGTAAAGACAACCAACATTTTGTTGGATGAAAATTTTGTGGCCAAGGTGGCAGACTTTGGGATTTCAAAGATTGGACTTGCTCTGGATCAAAACCATGTGAGTACTGCTGTCAAAGGTAGCTTTGGGTATCTTGACCCTGAGTACTTCAGAAGGCAACAATTGATAGAAAAATCCGATGTCTATTCCTTTGGAGTAGTGCTTATGGAGTTATTGTGTGCAAGGATGAAAATGTTTTGGACCAGGGGATTTGGGAAGATTTATATGGCCGTTCTCCCTAGCAGTGGCCAAG
>APFE031057071.1:116310-161492 GCA_000404065.3 Pinus taeda | reverse complement strand
AACACCTTTATCTTCTTCTCTATCTAGTTTTCCACCAGAGCCTTAAATTCTTTAAACCTATCAAAGACTTCAGATTTCTTCTTATGGAAATATATCCATGTATTCCTTGAGAAGTCATCTATAAATGATACATAGTGCATAGACTTACCCAGTGATGGAGCCTTCACAGGTCCAAACACGTCACTGTGCACAAATTCTAATATCTGTTTCGTCCTCTTACTACCAGAGGGGAAACACACCCGATTCTACTTCCCATATACACAATTTTCACAGAAAATCTAGAGAGCTATTACTCATACCTTCTACCATACCTTTGCCATGAAGTATCCGAAGGCCCTTTTCTCAAATATGTCCAAGCCTTTGATGCCACAGCATGGTCTTCTCTCTAGAGGCCACTAGATTTTCTGCTCCACTTTCAGGAACCATAGAACTATTGCACCCATCAATAACAGTGCTACCTTGTAGCTTGTACAGAGTTCCAATCCGAACTCCCCGCATCAATACCAGTGCTCCCTGGACCATCTTGTAGGTATCCTTCTCGAACACTGTTTTTACACCTGCATCATCTAGCCGGCTAATAGAAATCGGATTTCTGGCTAATGCAGGAATATGTAGAACACCTGGAAGCATTCTAACCCTTCCACCTTGCAACTTCAACTTTACTTTTCGACGACCAATGATTCTATCCTTCCTGTCATCCCCCAAGAAGACATCACCACCATCATATTTCTCATACTCGCAGAACCACTCTCTATGGGGAATGAAGTGAAAGGATGCACCTGAGTTAATCAACGATGCCTCATGATCTACATGTGTACTTGAAGAAACCAAGTACACATCCCCACCTTCATTTGAGGTGGTTTTCACCTCTGTAGAAGGAGCCTCATCAGATCCCTTTCCTTTGTCACGAGCTTTAGATTTACAGTTCCTTTTGTAGTGCCCTTCCTTTCCACATTTCCAACACACCACCTTTACAGGTTTCCCTGGAGATTTAGATCTCCCACTCAATGACTTATTTTTGTTTCTGTTCTGGGTCCGCCCTCATACAGACAAGGCATCACCATTTTGGCTCTCCATATTTTTCCGTCTCATCTCCTCCGTTAGAAAGGATGAGACTATTTCATCAAAATGCAAGGCAATTGCATTGCTACCTATTGCAATAACCAGTTTATCCCATGAATCTGGTAGAGAACACAACACACTGATGCACTTATCTTCAAATGAAATTTTAATATCAACAAATGCTAACTGACTTACCACAGTATTAAATGCATTCAGATGCTCCGTCACTGAGTTTCCATCTTTCATCCTCAGGTTATACAGCTTTTTCTACAGGAACAATTTATTCACTAGAGACTTAGATTTGTACAAAGTCCCTAACTTGTCCCACAAAGCCTTCGTCGCAGCTTCCCCTCATACATTCAACAATACTGAATCTAAGACACACAATCATATTGTGCTCTTTGATTTCTGATCCAACTTCTTCCATTCTTCATCGGACACTCCCGTTGGTTTAGTACCAAGATCTACCACGATCCACTGGTCTTTATCCACCAACAGATCCTCCATCTTGAGTTTCCACAACTCAAAACTCTAACTATTAAATTTCTCGATCTCTATCTTTCCACTACTCGCCATCTTCTTTCACCACCAGAATCGATCTCGTAGATCTCCCATTGAACAAGGTCTACCACAGGCCCAAGCGAAACCCCTCAGCAACAAAGACGTCCCCTTGAAGCCAAAACAACTCTGATACCAAATGTAGGTTTTAAACCCATACAGAAATTACTTGCATACGAATTCTAAAACACAAAAAATGAAAAATACGAGATCATAACACATAAAACACATATACACATAGATTTTCCCTTGGATCCCAAAACCGGGACTATCAGCTTGATTTTTCATTATGTTCCTTTCAATGTTACATCACGTATTTATACATGCCGAAGCATCCAATACCATGGACCAAAAACCATCGTGTCCAATACCATGGACCGAAAACCATCGCATCCAAAAAACATGTGCGAAAATCATGCACAAAACCATAGGTGGGTCCGCCTAACCTAGCATAGGGTCCAAAACCAAAATTTTCCAGGGCGTTGCCCCAGACCCCAAAAACTGGGGTTACAAGTGCCCTTCAAACCCCTTATGAACTACGTGGAAAGAATATAACACAACCCAACAGTTATCACAATGGCCCCAAAAACCAAAATTCATACCACTGTGATAAACCCAATGATTTCTCCCTCTGTGGATTTAGACCACATTCCCTTAGCCGACAAAGACTATAAAATTGATGAAATACAGTGTGAATTCAACCTCTTCGAATTACACTACTGGTTTCGTGACACCTATCTTGACCAGTCAGATGAAATTGGGCTATGGCAGTCTAGATTACCCCTGTTTGTTTCTCCCCAATCCTATTATTTCCTTGAATTCTTCTTGAAGTTCCATGCCTCTTATCTCTCAAGCAAAAGAGCCATCATTTCTCCTAATGGTGAAATTCTTTTCACCCTTACCCCTGAGAATATAACTTGATGTTGCAGGTCCCACACAGTGAATCCTTGACTCCCCTTTCCATTGAAGCTCTTAAAGAAAATTACCAAAAGCTTACTTTTCCCCAGAGAGCAAGTATTTTTTAAGTTTTCCTATAAGAAGATTCTTAATTTCCCAAGAAGAACCCCCATTATCCCTCTTCTATTTTCCCCCAAAGAACCAGCCAGATCATCTATGCCTTGTCTTGCCTACTTGGGTACTTCTCAGATGAATGGGTAGATGAGCCTATTTTAGGCTTTGTATCCACCCTTTCCATAGATGAAGGATTGTTAGTCATCTTTGAGTATGGTCACTTTCTTGTAGATGTAATACATGAACAATTCCTTCAGTTGTTTAGATATTCCTCCATTCTTATGCATATGTTTATTTTCTTCCAAACATACATGTTTCCTTTTGCAGCCCAGAAACTCAATCAACAAGAAGATCCTCAGTCCATAATATTTTGGGCTTCAATTATCATAAAACAATCATAAGAGTACAGGTTCAAAGATTTTATAAGTCAGTTTGTATATCCAACAACTTGTTTGCTGAGTGGTTAGTAGATTCCCATGATTAGTGAGGACATTCAAAAGGTGTTGCATCTCAGTGAGCAGGTGAAGACAGGAGATTGGTGTTTGTACCAGTCATTTACATAAATTAGGGTTTATGGCTCCAAGTTGCTACCCTATAAACTACTAAAGTACCTTCCAATGAGGATATTTTCCTTAGAATACATCAAGAAAATAATCCAATGAGATAACATTCATTTTGTAGCAGCCAAGAGGAAGTCCCAGTTCAGAATAAAAACACATATAGATCCATTTATCTGCAACAATAGAGAAACAAGAGAGGATGCAGACCTCCTACTAAAATAAATGAATTCTCTGCTTAGCTTCACATGGTCGTATGACCCCTTTGGGGTAATTTCTAAGTTGAGGGTGGAACAAAAGACAACCCCGTATGTACATACCCAAAGACCAGAGATTGAGAAATACATGAATTAATAGGATTGGGTAGAGAACACATTGCAAGAGGCCAAAGAGCAAGTGTTGTCCATAAATGACTCAGAGAATCGTACCACTAGAGAGTGTTGTTGTTTTGTATTTTTTAGGTTGAGGGAGTAAACACATAGGACAACATCAAAACCACTTTGGAAGCTGGGATCTAGCCTTGCAAGCTTTAGCGAAGGATGTCTCTATTTAATTTAGCTTTGTTTTATGGATAAATTTTAGGCTAGCTATGATTTTACTTGTTGTTTTGATTGATTTATTTGGTTTATTTGAGTTTTATAATTCCATTTGGCTATGGAGTCTATAAATTAAAACTAGAGTTTGTTCATCAACTTTTAAAGGATTTCTCACAAGGCAAGCTAGGTTGCAGTAAAGGGATCTTTTCATAATTTAAATGGATGGTGGAAAAGAAAAAGTGTAAGGTTTAGTAGAGGACAAAGAGCAATTAATAATTATTTGTCCTGAATTTAGTAGAAAACATTAAAATTAACAACAACCAAAGTAGGGTGCTCTTCACAATGAATCCTATTTATCACAGTTTCTGTTGATTAACTCAGATTTAGAAAAACATAGGAAATAAATAACAACATTTAAACAGATAAAGACAAGAAACACATCACCAATCAAGACACAACATGAATCCTATAAAAGGTCCCTGTATTATTGATGCTTCGACACTTCAAAATTACAATATGTAGCAGAAATTACATTCAGAAAATCAACAACTAATACTTCAAACAGTGAAGTATTTATAATAAAAATTACAATAATCCTTTACAAAAGCAGTTGTCAAACTGAAAGAGTATTATTAGCCTAATTACAAACTAATATCATCTAATATTGGCAAAAGAATAGGCCACATAGGTTATTGAGGAAAGCAGTGGCCATGTTTGGGTGGTTTCTATTGCTGAGTCATTCAAAACAGAATGCAATGCTGAACTAAATCTTGCACTGGCTGCTGTGTTGGAAAAATCTCTTACTGATCCTCAGTTACTGCTTAGTCCAGTAAATCAAGTAACTCTTCCCATCTCTTTTCATTTGTCACTGTTAGCTTTGTCACCCTGCGGTAGATTTCATCTACCTCTGTATACTTAGTAAAATTTGGCTTCACTATAAAGATGTGTTTTACCTCATTCTACACATGGAAGTCATTTGACATGGTCTCCAGTAAATATTTTTCTATCATACTCCCTTTGATTCCACTGAACTTGATGCTCCTCTTCGCTACCTCTTTCATCTTCTAGATGTAATAATCCTGAGTGATCAGCTTGTCATTGATGACATGAATACTGGACAATCCTTTCTGCATCAAGGCTTCAATCCTATTTGTGTATCTATTTACCTGTAGCTCCAAGGTCTCACACCTTTCCTCCAACTAGTCAATAAGATTTCTCTTATTCAAGACCTTCTTGACCTCTAGAATGGTGGTATTTTTGTCACTGACTCCCACTTCCTCCAGCTCATATCTGGACTTCGAATGTAAGAACCTGATAATATTTTCAGCTTCAGTTGGCATTTCTCCCAACTTTTTCCTTCCTTATAAAATGGTCTCAGTGGCCTTCTCTATTAACTCTTTCTGTTCATATAATATAAATGGAAGGCCAAATTTTATTCATTGAGTCAAGTATGTTCATCCAAATTGTCTCCTTGGTGTGGTCCAAGGTCTGGCCAATAGATGTGTCTCTCTCTACCTGGCACAACTTTTCCAGAAGTATTTGTTTTTTGTACAATTCGACAGCCCGAGCGGTTTCAAATTTGGCCTTTTGGACTTCCATAGATTTAAGTTGGCTTTGTAAGGTCTCAATATCCTTTGATTGCAAGGACATGTTTTGCAGTGTCTATGCTACTTGTTCAACACTGGGAGTCTAAGTAGAATTAGAAGGTGCAGTAGTTCTTCCTTCTCCTTTATCGGATTTTCTAACTCTGTTTCCATCTACCTGATTTGTATGTTTTGGTCAATAAGTAGTTTCATCATGTCAGATTTCTGAGCTTCACCTTCTGCATTGTCCTTGGTCATTAGATCCTCTATAGCTGGTAGCTTGAGTTGTTTCCTCAATGTTGCAATGTCCAAGTTTTTCTTCTTAATAATTTCTTCAACAACAATAACATCCTTAGGGTCATACCCTATCTTGATCACCATGTCTTCTAAATACTTGATCTCCTTGTCTTTGGCCATGGAAGAGACCTTCTCCATATTCAACTTTGACTGTACATTAGCAAAAGAAACCTGAAATTTGGATAAATACATGGCAGTGTTAGTGAGAGTGGAGGATATCATCTCACCAATTTGTTTGTGCATCTCCATTTGATCAATGGGATGTATGTATTTTGTGTTTAACTCAAAGGTGGTGCTCTTGTAGTCAGTTGTTGATTTAGGTTGTGAAGCCTTGGCCTTAAGAAAGTCAATCTACATTTTTCCATTTTCAGTATCAAATACTGACAGAAGTCTGCTTTGTGAACTAGAAGTTTGCTTCCAGATTGGTTGTAGGGGTTGTTCTGCAATATCTCATTCCTAAGCTTTATTTCCTTGTACTTATTAAACATTGTTTTCTCCTTTTCTGTCTAGACAATATGTGTTTCTAGCTCGGTCTCCTTATGATCTTGTGAAGATGAAGGTTCAGAAGGAGTAGTGAACTTCATGGTTGCTGGTGGAGAATCCGTGATAATGATGGCTACCTAGTCTTCCATTTCTTTATCTATTTTTGGTTTGTGAGTCACCTTGGCCCTCCTTTTGTAATCGATTCTAAATTCTCTGGCTTCACCCCCGGTTATAGATGAAGACCCTTCCTCTCTCTATCTTTTTTTGTATTTCTCCTGAGGAACAGGAGTCTGTAAAGTGGAAGTGGAAACCATCTTCTCTTCAGCTTCTTGCAGGGTATTTTCTACCCACTCCAACTAATTTTTATATTGTTCTATCTCTGGCCTAGAAGTATGAATATAGGGAGTATTCTTATTGTCCACCTAAGTTTTGAAATAATGCCACAAGGATTATAAGAACATGTGAATCTCAAATTGAACTTCATCTCCTTCAATATCTTATCTGCCTCCTCCCCTGCAGTTCTTGTGTTGCAGACAAATGGGCCTACCTATGTTTTAATCCTAAATTGTGCCTTCTTCTTTGCTACTACAAGATGGATTTCGTCTGACTTTAACATTTTCCTGATGTATTCTAAATCAAATATCCTCATTGGGAGGTACTTGGGAAGCTTTTAGGGGGGCAATTCACATCCATAGACTCTGATCTCTATATAATTTTGGTACAAGTACCAATCTCTAGTCTGGGCTTGGTCTAATAGATGTAGTATTCATCTGATATCCTCACTGATCCTGGACTGCACTGTACTATAGAGAATGTTCATATATGAATGAACAAAGTCTTATATAAATTGCTTGTAGGTGAATTCTTGTTGTTCCTTCATGATCAGTGAGGTCCAAAATATCACTGGTTGGTTGTCATCTGCATCATCTAGTTCTGCAATGCAATAGTAAACTTATCTGCTTGAGAATAGATGAACATGTAAATCAAAACTGAAGTGTAGTTGAACACCTTCTCTATGGGAAACTTGATGAATTTCTCATGGATATTGTCAGCCAAGGATTGACTGAAATTGAAAATAGTAGTGGGCTTGCTATCTGTGGAAACTGTGGAAAGGAATCCTAAGATAGGCTCATCCACCCATTGATCAGAATGGTGGCCTAGAATGTGAGAGAGGATGGAAATAATTTGCTTGGACTAATTAGGAAAAATGGAATAAGGATAAGGTGGATTCTTCTTAGGCAATTGGGCATTCTCTGGAAGGAAAAATTCAAAAATCCTAGCTCTGGTGGCAAAATCCAGCTTTTGATAAAGCTGGGTGAGGGCTTCTAGGGAGAAAGGGGCAGCATTTTCCACAAAAGGGGCCAACATCATTTGGTTAATTGATTTGGCTATGATGGTGAAAAGGATGTCACCTGTAGGTGAAATTAAAGCTCTCTAAGCAAGGACATAGCAAGGTTGGCATATCCTCCTAAATTCCGAGGCTTGAAAGGTCACATGAAAGATATAGTGGGGAAGGTTTTACTCCCAGAGTCCTATCTCATATGTTTTATCAGTGTGTTTCTCCTCTGACTAGTAGTATAACTCGAGCAAATCACAGTCACAAAGTGTTTCAGTGATCCGGTAATCTATGTCTAACAATGGTATGTGATCCAGGTCTACAGAAGGAAGTATCAATGGGTTAATCACTTGGTCCTAGGTCTTGGCTTTAGGAGGCATGGCTGGAGCCGTTTTTGAGCAAAATGGATAGACAAAGGAGGCTTATTGGGCTCTAAAAGAATAGTCTGTCAAGCGAAGAGAATAGGGAGATCGGGGAATGTGGGGATGCTAGTGGCGAGGACGCTCTGATAGAGACTGCAACAAGCAATCATGAATGGAAGAAAGAGAATTAGAAGCGAAAGATGGAAATGATAGGCTCTAGATATTTTAAACACAAAGGCACATTTCCATAGGAAATGGCACGGGGCCGTTACTGAACGGTTACTGAGAAAATTAAATGTGGAATGGGTATAATGCGGGAAAACATTTAATTGGAGCAATGGTTAGGATAGGTGGTGGGTAGAGAGTGGCAGAGGAGGAGTGGTGGGGGCGTGACAGGAGCGAATGCAAGACAAGAAGTTTCCGGAGGGGGTGAAGGGTGTTAAGTGGTATCAACAAGGGGGGTACAAAATATTTGGGGTGCACTATGTAGGGAGTAGGGCCCAACAAAAGAAACTGTCTTCCGAACCCACCCCCCCCCTTCTCGGCGGTAAAGGGAGAATGTGAAGGGGGGGCCGAAAATGAATGTCGGCCGTGGATGAAGCGGGGGACCTGATACCGAAGTGTCGAAGGCGACGAAAATTTAACCACAAACGTCAAAATGCTTTGTCTGCTTGCACTCACATAATTTTGTTTTCAAACTTATGATAGGGGAAAAATAGGGAAATCAAATACTTTATCCCTGCACATATTTATCCTCTAGACTTAGGATAAGGGATTTAAAAAAAACTTTTTGAAATAGATAATGCATAGCATTCACTTTCTCCTCTTTCCCTATCCTCAAACTTAGGATAAAATTTATGCATGTTGACATGTAAGCAACCCACGTAATCTACCTACCCTTAGCTAGACTAGCATTTTTTATTTTAATCTCTAGGGTGCACTTAGACTAGCAAACCCAATTTTATTTTCTTTTATGCAGAAAGAAAAACTATCTAACCTATCCCTTATTTCTCCTATTGACCTAGATTAAACAGTTGAGTCAATGTCATTTTCTATCTAACTAATGATTTATCCAGATTAAATTGTTGGATAAACCTTCATTCTCTATCTAATTCGAAAAAATTTAAAGAAGTCTAGTGATGATTAAGTAGTATGACCAAACTAAAGCAAGTGATTGTGACATTTTGAACACGCTGCACACAACTTTATTTTACAAAAATGAAGAAAAACTTTTTATGAGTAGTGGCATTTAGACTTGCACACTTTCAACTTTATTCTCTTTTTGATTTTCTTTTTTTCCTGGTGGGTTTTGATCTCTTCTCTTTTTTCAGTATTTTTGTTTTTCTCTTTATTCTTTTTCTTTATACCTTCTTTTCATTTTTTATTCTATTTTTCTTTTTATTTGGAAATCATTGGAAGATGACATGTATTTGCAAAGTAAGATTGATGAGATACATCACTCAACTACCTTGAGATCCTATAAATTATAGGACCCTAACAATTGCTCCAATTGGGGATGACACTCGTGAGGTGTCAAGAACATATGATCAGTAGCCTTGAGTTGTTATTTCAGCAGTATCCAACTCTGATTTGCTTGTAGGAGTATTTATGGTAACTCATCAAATAGAAGCTTGGGACCTTCTCTGCAGGATTCAAATTTTGCTAACAGGTTACCCAATCCATACAATAAAGACAATGATATATACAATGATAAATGGTAATAAAATTTTTAATGCTAAAAAAAATAATGTTTGAGCATCCTGTCATTTACATGTCCACCAGGTAATTTTGTCCCATCCAAATTTCCGATAAATAATGCATTATTTCCTCTGAAAGCATAAATGACATAAGGACCCATCCATTAGTTATCAAACTTTCCATGCTTCCC
Organism: Pinus taeda; assembly: GCA_000404065.3. Taxonomy (NCBI): domain Eukaryota; kingdom Viridiplantae; phylum Streptophyta; class Pinopsida; order Pinales; family Pinaceae; genus Pinus; species Pinus taeda. Next base: position 151,819 of record APFE031057071.1, on the reverse strand, counting down.
TTTATCTTCTCTTCTTGAATCCCACTTTAAAACTTTGTCACCAATGGTGAAATCATATGCCTTTTTCCTTCTGTCAAAAACGTTTTTAATATTCTCCTAAATGAATTGAGCCTTGTTATAAACTTCTTCTCTGGATTGTTGCAACTGGATTATTTGATCAATCCTTCTTTGAATTTCATTGGGCTCAACCTGCAATTCTTGAATCAACTTCATGACTAGGACTCCCAAAGAGGATGGAGAAAAACATCCATTCCATAAACCAATTGGTATGGTGACATGCCAATTTATTTCTTTGTAGTGATCCTATTAGCCCAAAGTGTATTTATAAGTTTGTTGTGTCATGACTTCTTGTTTTCTTCTAGCAGCTACTTTTGATGGAAGATTCAACCAGCCCATTACCTTGTGGGTAATAAGCAATTGAATACCCCAAGGTAATATGGTATTTATTGTAGAAACCTATCATTTTCTTAGACCTGAAGGCTGCAACATTGTCTGTAATGAGTTTGTTTGGGCAGCCAAATCTAGACAGGATGTTGGTTTCTAAGAATTTGATAATCACAACATTTGTGGCTAGTCTTGAAGGAATAGCCTCAATCCATTTGGTAAAATACTCAGTGGAAATAAGGATTCATTTATGTGGAGCAGAGGATGGAGGATGGATTTCTCCAATGAAATCCAATCCCCACCATTGGAAAGGGCTCTCAATAGATATGGGCTTCAAAGGTAAAGGTAAAAGTTCTCTTTTTTCCCTCAAAGATTTCACACTTATGACAAGAGGCTACCTTCTCATGGACATCTTGAAAAAGTGTAGGCCAGTGAAAACCAGCTCTAAGGATCTTATTGGCAGCGGTTTTCCAATAGAGATGGCCACCACAGTCACCTTCATGGAATTCCTGCATTATTCTTTTTGCATCATCACTCAAAAGACACTTTAGTAGAAGACCACCAGCATCTTTCCAATATAAAACATTCTCTAAGATGCAAAATCTAGTTGCTTTTAGTTTCAGAAATATAGCCTTTGTTTTTGTCAGACTAGGAGGAGAATTTAAATTAAATAAAACATAAATAAGGTCTGCATACTAGGGTGAGGTCAAGAAAGCCTCATCAAGTTGTGGAGTCACCTGTTCCTCTTGATCATCCAATTCATCTACAAAGTTAATATCTAAATCATTAAAATTAGATTCAGCCATCAATTTGGTTAATCCTTGTCCTTTGATGAGCTTGGTTGGCTTGATTTCCATGTCATATTCCAGAATGATTGCAATCCATTTACCTCTTTTGCCATCTAGTCCATTATGTGTCAAAATATCTTTAATAACAACATTAGCTACATAAGCAATTATATGGGAATGAAGAATGTATACCCTAAAATCTTTAATTGTTTTATCAGTGCAAAATCCTACTTTTTCATTATGTTGTACTTGAGTGCAACATCCCTTAAAGCTTGGCTAAAGAAAGCAATGGGTTGTTCATATCCATCAACATTTTTCTGCAAAAGGACAGTTGCAATAGTATGTTCAAAGGAAAAGGAAAAAATTATAAAATCTTTGGTAAAATCAGGACTAATAAGGATTGGTGCTTTTGTTAATGCTTTTTTAATCTAGTCAAATTATTCCCTAGCTTCAATGTTCCACCTAATTTCAGAGTCTCATTTTAGCATGTTTGTGATATTTATGAGAAGTTCTGCAAGGTTAGGGATAAATATTCTTAGGAAGTTTATTCTCCCAATAAATCACTGAAGCTCTTTAATATTCCTTGGATGGTTTACTTTTAGGATAGCTTCAATCCTTTTGGGATCAATTCTGATTCCTTCCTTAGATATAATGTGACCAAGAAGTTTTCCTTCTTCAAGACCAAACATTGTTTTCTTAGGATTTAATGAGATCCCAAACTTTTTGCACTTTTAAAAAACTTTTGTAAGGTGCATACGATGTTCTTCATCAAATTTAGAATATATAGTTATGTCATCTAGATAGATCACAATAAATTTGCCAATTTCATCAGCAAAAGAGATATCCATTGCTCTCTGAAAAGTGCCTTCAGCATTCATTAATCCAAAAGGCATCTTCACATACATGAAGTTACCCCAAGGAGTAGTAAAGGCTATTTTTTCTTGATCCTCTGGATGAACTAAGACCTAATTATAACCTGAGAATCCATCTAATAAGGAAAGCCTAGAAGACCCAACTACCTTTTGCAAAATATGATCAATTTTAGGTAAGCGATAGTTGTCTTTTAGGGAAAATTTGTTAAGGTTTCTGAAATCTATGCACAATCTGATTTCACATGTTTTCATCCTAGTCGGTAGAATGTTGGAAACCCACTTAGAGTACCTAAGAGGAACTATGATTTTGGAATCATACATCCTTTTGATTTCTTTCTCAATTAAAGGCATCATAATCGGATTTATCCTACGAAGTTTTTGTTTAAAAGGTTTTTGATCTTCCTTGATTGGAATTTTATGTTGTATGATTTCAATGTTGTATGTTTTAAGATCTCCATAGCTCCAACCAAAACATCATTAAGTTCTTTGAATAAAGCAATATACTTTTGTTTTTTAGCTACTGGGATTAATTTAGACAATTTTATAACCTTTGGGTCTTTTTTAGTACCTAAATTACAATCTTCAACTGTTGTTCCTAAGGGCTCAATCTTAGGCCTTTTAGCCACATCATTGAAATCAAATAGTTCTTCTAATGGAGCTAAAACCCTAAGAAAAATATTATCTTTAAGTTGGAGTGTTTCAAACACTTCTTTTTCTAGGTCAATTTCAAGCAATTCTAGTTTATCTACAGCTTTATCTAAGGGAGTATTTAGATATAAATTATGTGGTTGCCTTTCTGGATGAAAATGTTCAATAATTTGACTATCTTCTTCAGATTCCAAATCAATACTGGCATCTTGAAAATCATCTTTAGATTGTATGAAACTCTCAATCTGCTTATCATTTCCAAATACCTACCAATATTTTACGTTATCATGTACAATTGGTTTGTGTTTTACCTCTAGTACATATTCTTGATTTGGACAAGGAATTTTACAAGAGCTAGCTAAAAAAGCCATATTGTTTGGAATGATGTTTTGTTTCCTAGTAATTGCAGAAAAGTCATATTCAAGGAAACTTTCTAGGAAGTCCAACACAACGTTTTTGTATGCTCTCATCCTAGGATGTTTGGTCCAATATTCTCCTTTAATTTGTTTAATAATCAATTCGGCATCTCCTCGAATAGAAATTCTCTTAGCACCTAACCTTTTTAACAATTGCAAACCTAGAATGAGGGCTTCATACTCTACTATGTTATTAGTGCATTGAAAGTTTGGCCTATATGAGTGACCCTCAACATGATTATTTCCGGTATTAACCACCCAAATTCTTGCCCCAACGCCATCTTTGCTACAAGAGCCATCAAAACTCAGGTTCCAAAGAGGTTCAAGAGGAGTTCTCATTTCTGTTATTTATGTTTGGGCTAGGTCTGTTTTAGGAATCTCATTCTCAACAGTGATTACTTGATTGTGGATATCCCCGTCATTGTAAAGAATAAATGAATCTAAATCTAAATGCAGAGAGTAAAGTGGATAATTTTGAGGTCTATCTTGAGTATTCACCATAAATTTCATTAAAATTTCCCTATACAGTCTCCTTTTCTATCCAAAAACTTGAATGGTGGCAAAGGTCATGTCCATTTGTAGGGTTCCTTGTAATTTTCTCTCGATGAGCATGACAAGAGCATGCCATACTTAGGGGGAATATTTGCAACCACTATATCCATCACTAGACTTTTGGCAAGTATTTCGAACAAAGTAATAGACCTAGGCATCTAACTTTGCTAGAATCAAAGGAGTACAAGTCTTTGTAGGGTCTAGTAATATCAAGTCCTAGTTTCTCCATCACATCCTTAGGAATTAAATTATGGGAGGCAACTGAATCTAGCATAGCATTATGGAGAATTTTATCATGAATATTCAAACTAATATAGAATGGAGGGACTCCTCCTTCTTGAGGTTTTCCTTCAACTTCTAGCCCAAATAAGACTTCAGGTTGATCATCATTCAAATTTACAGAGTCACTATTTTCCCCAATGTTCAAGGCTTTCATTACTTGGGTTCTATACATGTTTTTGTTCATTAACTCTTTGAGAGGAATAAGTATTTTCAATTTTTCCAATTCATTCTCAATATTGAAAAATGTTTGATTCTTACTTAAGATGGGAAATTCAGCTTACTCTGTAATTTGTTTTGTGCTAGGATATTTTTGTTGATTGGTGGTTGGGACATCTGTTTGAGTAGTTTTAGACACGCTGCTAGTAATATTTTTGACAGGAATTTCTACCTTTTTCATACTAGAATTATCCACAGTTTTCTTAGGAAGACTATCTGTGGTTTTCCTAGGTTCATTTTCAGATGACTTCTTAGCAGGTTGTTCTGAGATTTTGACATTGGGAGTGTTTGTATTCTTTTTTCTTCTAAGTTTGTACTGCCTATGGACTTCCATTATGGAATTTTCAAATCCTTGTTTATATTTATTTGACTCTTCAGAATTCAATTCAGTCTGGGCTATGAGAAACATTTCCTGCTCCTCTCGAGTGAGGAAAACTGTTTCATCATCATTTATCCCTAGAAAATTTATTTTATTATCATCCAAATCTTCCACAATATTCCCCTCATCATCTGTGTAATCTTCCTAAAAAGGAGGCTGAACCTGTTAGTGTGGACCCTTTTGTTGTCTTTGTTTAATTTGGGGAACATTCCTTCTAAAGTTTTAGTTTCTAGTTTGAGGGACATTTTGGTTTTCTCTTGCTTGAGTTTGGTCATTAATGAATTAGAAAATTATATATTATAGAGCAATGGAAAACATAAAATATATTGCAGAAATATAAACACAGAAAACACATAAAAGAAGAGAGACACAGATTTACATGTTTCACCCAATTTGGGCTACGTCCACGGAGAAACAACCAGTCCTTCCTTTTATATTATCCAACAAACTAAAGAGAGACAACCTACAACAGATCCGATGTAATTCCCTCTTTTCTCTCACACAATCTCCTTTATCTTTATCACTCAGAATACAGATCTACATAGAACAATACAATTCCCTCATATATAGTGAGGGGTTGCATTATAGGGAAAAAAAAACCCTAAATTAAACATAACTTCTACTGATAGATCTCCGCTTAATGAATGGCCTAGCTTGACTATGAAATTAAAACATTTTACAAGGAAATTTTACATCTATTTTTATCTTCAGGGGCATTTCGCCCGATCCCCCATTAGGGGGGGCCTCCAAATAATCATCGTCCCCCCCGGGACCACCCTGGTGGCGGACATTTTACGAGCGACATTACCGCCACATTACGAACTGGGGTCCAATGCAGCCATACCTCTGAATAAAGAAGATAATCAGGCTCCACACCCAACATAATGTTCACTCTTTGCATCATTTGATTCACTACTCTGACTAAGTTATCAATCTTATGATCCACAGTAGAAGTAGAAGGTTCTTCTTTTATGGTAACTCTACGCTTAGACTTCAGTTTGGCCTTTTTGGCCAAGATGTTAGCTTCAACTTTAATTTCATTTGCTTGCATTTCTTCCTAAGTTGCGGGGTCTCTCTCTAAGTTCATATTCCATATGTACATCAAAATCATCTGGAAAATCAATCAGAGCTAGACAAGGGGAGGGCTTGATGTCTTGTGGAATGGCATTGCAAATAGTATTAAACTGCTCACAATATTCTTTCACACTTTCATTTGGCTTTCTTTTAATCTTTTATATTCATTTAGAAGTTGAAGTGGATTCTTCTTGATCTCCCACCTAGCTAAGAATGTTTGATGGAAAGAATCAAGGTTGGCTATACTCCTGCAGGTAAACCCTTAAACCATTTCTTGACATCACCTCCTAAACTTTGGTCAAACAATCTCATTTTGACATCAACTTCAACTACTTCTTAAAGGTCAAACACATCATTCATCCTATCTGCATGCTGTTGAGCAGTGAAAGCACCAGTGTTATCAAAGGTCACAATTTTTTATTGATAATCTCTAGGCATAACATTCTTCTGGGCTAGTAACACCAAAGGTTCATACATTCCTACCATAACTGTTCTAGAATATTGACTTGAATATGGACCTAATGTAGGTGTAGTTTTGATAACTATAAGGATAATAGGCACAACCGTTTGGGAAACCAAAGGTGAAGAGGTTGATACTATGGAGCGAGTATGACTGGGATGTTGTAGATCAACTGATTGGGAGGATTGACTAGACAAAGAGGTTGCTACAATTGTTAGAGCAAAAAATTCAATTGACTATTGAATAAGGGCTTCTTCAATAGCTTGGTCCAACAGTGAAACAAGACCTTGAAGTTTGTCAAGTTGTTGTAAAGTTTCAACATCAAGATCAGTTTCAAGGAGTTGGGTTTGGGGTATATATGGTTGCAGTATGGCTTTATCTATCATAGTTTTATCTACGAAAGCCTCAGACTTTGATCTAAACAAACTTTGCTAGAAAGATAAATCAAATTCTATATCTTGTAAAGTTTCAAATTTCTCTGGGAGAGAATTAGACCTTGATAAAGGAATATTCTTAGGGAGATAATTGAATCTAGACAGAGGACTATTACTACCTTGACTCTCGGTAAAGCTTTTCTTTCTCACCAATTTCTAAGGATTGTCTACAATCTTAGCAGGGTTGGGATCAGGGTGAGATCTAGTGTAAGATCTAGTGTAAATTCCTTTGGGAACCAGGGCTATTGGTGAGCACCAGTATTGCAGCAATAATGTTGCAACTCCTGGGCTGCCTACTTTACTCTTATCAACCCGGTAGTTCGTAACAAACTTGGAAGCGATGGTGTTGTATGCATAAGTACTAGTTCTTACTGCAGGCAGTCACTTGGCCAGCTGGCACAAGATCACTAGGGGCTCAAGACAAATTCTATGTATTCCATAAGAAGCTTTATATGTGATGAAAGAAAGGAAAGCTTACTCTATAGAGGCTACTCTAACTGCAGAAAGGAAAAAGACTAAAATGTAAAGTAAACCTAGCAAACCCTACTTAACCAACTAATCCTACTTTTGTAGAAAGTACTATGAAAACCATGAAATGAATGCCATTACCTACTCAAGGAAGTAAACAACATATACTCAAGCTATTTCTAGAATTAAATGAGCAAAAAACATCTTTTTGGATTATTATGTATTTTATGTGAAATTAACATGCATGTATTTTATTGTGTGTGAAGGTGAAAGAAAATAGGTGGTGTTGAAGGGCGATTTTGGGGTTTGAGGAGATGTAGGATGGTGTAGATGGGTCCTAGGAGGTCTCAGGTGGCCTTCTGGAGGCTTTTCCCACACTCAGCCTTCAAAAGAAAGCCTACAAGGAAATCTACAGGAGGACACAGGGGATCTACAGGAGGTCCATAGGAGGATGCCGAGAGCATTTTTGAAGGTTTTGAAGGTGTAAGAGTGGGTGGAAAAGGTATATGAAGGTTGGGATGATGTTTTAGGGTGCCTAGGGTCCACCAAGGATCACTAGGAGAGGGAAAGATGATTGGGAGAGAGGAAGAAATCCTATGGAAAAATGCAAAAAACTAAGGCAGATTTGAGGTGAACTTTGGGCGACCTGTAGGGCATGGATCAGGGAGAGAATGTGATGGCTGATAGGCTAACCTACTGTGAGAAGAGATATACTACAAAAGAAGTGACAGTCAACCAATGAGATCAAGCAAGCAAGGAAATGAGTACATCAAAAAACAAAATTTTGCATCAAGCTAGTCTAAATTATGAGCTATGGAAGTAAATGCTGAAAAATGCTACAAGGAGAGAAAGCATGGAAGAATAATTAATGCAAAGACAAAATTAGCATGGTGGAAGAGATCTAAAGCAAAGCATTAACCTTCTAACAAACTGCAAACACTAGAAATCCTATGGAGAAGGAAAATCTGTGTTTTTGGGGCAGCAAGAGGGTCTTTGCGTCAGTTCATGGTCCCAAAGGGAGGAAAGGAGGCCAAGGCACTGTTGCTAGCCTTTTTAATCTTCTTCCTATCACTGCTTAACCTGCTATAGAAAACACAAATGGAAACAACCTTCTAAATCACCAAAAGCAACCTATTCTTAACCAAGAAAGAAATTCATCTAACAACAACTAATCCATAATCTAAAACAAAGCATATAAATACAAACAAGAGGATCTTGGTTGCTTGGATTGGGCCCTAACCCAAGATCTTCAGCTCTCTGAGGTAACTCAGTGCTAGCTCAAAAAGGATCTCATCTTTATTATCAAAATAGTAATAGGATTACATGAAACTATCACCAAAAGTAAGCTCGAAGTTGAGCAGAGTTTTACAATAGCAAAAGTACAACAAAAATCCGATAAAAATTCGACCCTAGTGAGGCCTTAGGCATCTCTAATTATACAACTAAAGCTCCCAATATCTTCACTAAAATTAGGGAGGCTTGGCTCCCAAAATTTGAGATGAACATAAGTTATCCTCCACTTGATCGGCTGCCTCCTAGTGCATTGATTTGGCTGTTTGTACTCTGCGTTGCATGAAGGGGAATTCGAAGTGGGGGGTAATAAATGAGGGGGATTCCCTGCTATAAATCCTCTCCTTTGTCCACTTCGAATTATTGCTGCCAATTGTCCATTGAATCTTTGACTTTATCTTCAAAATTCAATAAAAATATGCATTAAACACATATTAGACCTCATGGCATCATAACTAACTCAACTCACTCCATAAGCATAAATATGATAAAAAAACATGCAATAAGCTAAGAGAATGGTTGATTTAACTATGTTAGGAGGCAAAATGAGCCCATATAATCACCCATTTATGGGGCTCATCATCACCCCCTACTGAAGGTGTTGCTCATCCTCTGAGAAACTTAGTCCATCTCCTCATCTTTGATGGCCCTGGTGGCCTCTCTAGCATCCCAAGCTTCTGATGTTGTTTCTTATTCCTTGTCATAGAAGTCTGCTTTTCTGTCTATCTCTTCCCACTACCTCTGCTCTTATTCTTCGATTCTCCCTTCTAGCATGCCTAACAGCAATGGTGGACTTAGTTTGAGGCCAATCTAATTGACCTACAGCCTCTGCATTGAGTGCTCGTACATTGGCACTCTCCTTAGTGCCTCCTTCATCCTCATTGGGGAATGATATTCCCTAATCTTCAGACTGTGTGGTAAGGTGTTCCATCTCCTTATACATGCATGCACATAGTCATCCCCAAGTAACCTTTCCATGTCCTCAAAATGTGCAATGTCTTGCATTTGATCACTTATATATCTAGGGGCAATTTGAGCATTATTTGCAAGCAGTTGGTGTCTGCTGATGAGAGCCATGGGATCTGATGGCTCAGCTCTGATCATTAGTGGCTCATTCTGCTCTCTTATCATCAACCTTTCTACTTCAGTTGCCCTTAACTCCTCATGGTTCATCCATGAAGCCATGGCCATTAGTTGTAGGTCCCCTAGCCTAGCATTGGGGTCCCACACATTCAAGTATGTGAGGGCCATATTATGTAGGTAAAATTCCGCCATTGTTTTCTCAAGTTGTTGGGTCGCCTGTAGCCTTGACAGTGTCTCTTGTAGAACTTTCTACGCATCCTGTAGGACTATTTTTAGGTCCTACAGTTGCACTTTTTCCTTCCAGGTGGAAGATCTAGGAGTCCTTCTTTCATATGTGATAGGGGTTTTAAAGGGAGATTCTTCCCCTTTGACAGTGGGTGAATCTTCAATTGTAATGGGCACTGTTGAAGATGGTTGGGGTTTTCTTGTTTTTATCCTTGTGCTTTCCCTAGCCTTGAAATACATGGAGGCTTTCCTTTTTCTATTTTCTTTTGGTTTAATTGGTGTGCTCAGGGCAGTGAGGGCAACTGCTACCTCTCTTTCTAGAGTCTCAGGGGACCCCTCTGTTTGTTTTGCCTTTGCTGCCTCTTTTTCTCCTCCTTCTGTCTCTTTTTTTATCTTTGTTTCCTCTGTTTCTTCATTTTCTATCTCTTCATCCTTTTCCTCTTCTATCTTAGTTTCTTCCTCCTCCTTTTTTTTGTCCTAGTAAGTCATCAGTTTCTTCACATTCTCCCCCTTTCTGCTCTTCTTCCTCACTGTCAGAAAGACTAATATCATAGGTGAGGGCCTTTATGTCATCTTCTGTTATCATGTTTCTGAAGACTTCCCATGCTATAGGGAGTGTGAATGTATGGAGGGCTTCTTCCACTAAAATTTTTATTAACCGATGGTGAGCCAACTGATCTGGACTCCCTACCTTAAACTTAATGCTGGAGTCTATGAGGGACTGCAGAAGGAAATAGGGGATGCTGAGTTTCTGGGGTGCTGGAGTGTCCATGCCATATCTCATCTCATGAAGGATTATAAAATGGTAGCCATAGACTATGCTACACCTCCCCTCACAGGAAATATATTTTATGATTTGGTAACTAGCCTCATCCCAAGGGTAGGGTATGCTTGTCCTTATAATGCCATTTTTATCTTCTACAGGATGTTCATTGTTTTGGAAGAAGTTTTTCTTGGCAACCTGTCCAATTTGTTTCTCATCTTTGCTCTAAGGTAATCCGAGGAAGGGTAGTAACCCTACTAATAAATTTTGGGGTTATTTCCATGGAATGACCTCTAAAAGTGACAGTGGCATGGGTTCTTGAGTGAGGGACTAAAGAAAGGGAAAATTCCTGAGCAATTTCCTCATCAAACCCTCCGAATTTCTCAAAAAAGGTCATTTAATTTTCCCTTGTGAATATGGCTACTACTTGGGGATATTCATGGAGCCTGGTTGAATTAGTGGGCTTCTTCCTCATAAATCCTCCTATCATTATGCTTATACCCCTTTTAAACACCAAATGTAGAGATGGAGACAAGAATTTTGAAGAAAACAGAGGAAAACTGTGCTTTTTTTTTTAAATAGGCAGAATTTTTTTTATGTAATTCCTATTCTTCTATGGACTCAATTCGTCCTTAAAATGATATCATTCCTTGCACATATTGATAATCGAGGTGGGTATGCATGGAATCTACCTTCTCTAGCCATAAATCGAGCAAAAAACCCGTGTTTTCTTCTCAAAAACATCTCACTGACCCTCCTGTAGAACTGCCTGTATGTGCTCCTGTAGAATCTGTAAGTGCTCCTGTAGACAACGCCGAGAGCAGTAGGATGGGTGAGAGCAATGGAGAACGATAGTTTCGATGTTGGGTTGTGTTATATTCTTTCCACGTAGTTAACTGAATAAACTGTATAACCTGCGGAAAAAGTTGTATAACCTGAGGATGAAAGATGGAGACTCGGTGACAGAGCATCTGAATGCATTTAATACTATGGTAAATCAGTTAGCATCTATTGATATTAAAATTTCAGATGAAGGTAAGTGCATTAGTTTGTTGTGTTTCCTACTAGATTCGTGGGATAGTCTGGTTATTGCAATAGGTAGCAATGCAATTGCCTTGCATTTTGATGAAATAGTCTCATCCTTGCTGACAGAGGAGATGAGACGAAAAAATATGGAGAGCCAAAATGGTGATGCCTTGTCTGTACGAGGGCGGACCTAGAACAGAAACAAAAATAAGTCATCGAGTGGGAGATCTAAATCTCTAGGAAAACCTGCAAAGGTGGTGTGCTGGAAATATGGAAAGGAAGGGCACTACAAAAGGGACTATAAATCTAAAGCTCCTGACAAATGAAAGGGATCTGATGAGGCTCTTTCTGCAGAGGCGAAAACCACCTCAGATGAAGGTGGGGATGTGTACTTGGCTTCTTCAAGTACACATGTAGATCATGAGGCATGGTTGATTGACTCAGGTGCATCCTTTCACTTCACTCCCCATATAGAGTGGTTCTGCGACTATGAGAAATATGATGGTGGTGATTTCTTCTTGGGGGATGACAGGAAGGCCAGAATCATTGGTCAAGGAAAACTAAAGTTGAAGTTGCAAGGTGGAAGGGTTAGAACGCTTCCAGGTGTTCTACATATTCCTGCATTAGTTAAAAATCTAATTTCTGTTAGCAAGCTGGATGATGCAGGTGTAAAGACAATGTTCGAGAAGGATACCTGCAAGATGGTTCAGGGAGCATTGGTATTGATGTAGGGAGTTCAGATTGGAACTCTGTACAAGTTGCAAGGTAGCACTATTATTGATGGGTGCAATAGTTCTGTGGTTCCTGAAAGTGGAGCAGAAAATCTAGTGGTCTCTAGAGAGAAGACCATGCTGTGGAATCAAAGGCTTGGACATATTGGAGAAAAGGACCTTCGGATACTTCATGGTAAAGGTATGGTAGAAGGTATGAGTAATAACTCTCTGGATTTTGATTCCTGTGAAATTTGTGTATATGGGAAGAAGAATCGGGTTAGTTTCCCCTCTGGTAGTAAGAGGGAGAAACAAATATTAGAACTTTTGCACAGTGATGTGTTTGGACCTGTGAAGGTTCCATCACTGGGTAAGTCTGTGTACTATGTATCATTTATAGATGACTTCTCAAGGAATACATGGATATATTTCCTTAAGAAGAAATTTGAAGTCTTTGACAGGTTTAAAGAATTTAAGGCTCTGGTGGAAAACTAGATAGAGAAGAAGATAAAGGTGCTGAGGACAGATAACAGTGGAGAGTTTTGCAGTAAGGAATTTGAGGAATTCTATAAGAAGTGTGGTATAGCACGGTAGAATACTACTCCATATACACCTCAGCCAATTGGAGTTGTTGAAAGAATGAATAAGAGGTTGATGGAAAGGAAAGCATGCTCAATGGTGCCGGGTTAGGACAAGAATTCTGGGCAGAGGCGGTGGATACTACATGTTACATGGTCAACAAGTCACCTTCATCAACATTGGAGGATAAGACTCCACAAGAGGTATGGACTGGTAAGAAACCCTCTCTTTCACATCTGAGGGTATTTGGATGTGATGCATATGTACATGTTCCAAAGGAAAAAAGAACCAAGTTGGATAATAAATCTGAAAAGTGCATCTTTATTAAGTATAAGGATGGTTTAAAGGGTTATAAGATTTGGAACCCAATCACACGGAAGGTTGTGTACAGCTGAGATGTGGTGTTCAGAGAGGTGCAAGATGTTATTAAACATGAAGTCCAATGAAAGGAACCTGAGAAGATAGAGTTTGAGCTAAAGGAGGAAGAATCAGACTCTACAGAAAAGGAGGAATTAGAAGATGAAGAGCCACAAACTCTGGCTGTGAGAAGATCAGTTCAAGAAAGAAGGCAGCCTGAAAGAGATAGTCCATCTACTTTCTATTCAAATTTTTCTTTATCTATTACTGACGATGATCCCAGAACTATGAAGGAAGAAGTATATTCAAAGGATGGAAAACTCTAGAAAGAGGCCATGGTTGATGAAATGACATCTTTGCAAAAAAATGACGCTTGGGATTTGGTGCAGTTGCCGGATGGAAGGAAACCCATTGGCAACAAATGGGTGTTCAAAAAGAAGACAAATGCAGAAGGAAAAGTGGAGAAATACAAAGCTCGGTTGGTAGCAAAAGGTTATTCCCAGGTGCTGGGCATTGATTTTGGTGATATTTTTTCTCCTGTTTCCAAGGTAACTTCTATTAGATTACTTTTATCTATTGCTGCTGCTTTTGATTTTGAGGTAGAAGAGATGGATGTGAAGACAAAATTTCTTCACAGGGATCTGGAAGAGGAAATCTACATGAAGAAACCTGAAGGCTTTGCAGCAAAGGGTAAGAAAGAACTAGTATGAAAGTTAAAGAAGTCTCTATATGGATTAAAACAGTCACCAAGGATGTGGTATCAGAAATTTGATACATTTATACAGGGACTTGGCTTCACCAGAAGCAAAGCAGATCACTGTATGTATTTTAAATTAATTGGTGACCGTGTTATTTATCTGGTTTTGTATGTGGATGATATGTTGCTGGTTGGAAATGACAAAGAAATTATCTGGGATTTAAATATTCAATTGTCCTCCAAATTCAACATGAAAGATATTGGTGCTGGAAACTATATTTTGGGCATGGAAATTAAAAGAGATCGGGAAAAGAGGAAGCTCTGGTTAAACCAGAGGAAGTATGTCGAGACAATACTGCAAAGGTTTAATATGGAGGATAGTAAACCGGTGAAGGTTCCTATTCCTGTAGGTGTGAGGTTATCTGCTGAACAGTGTCCCAAGACACAAGAAGAGGAAGAGGACATGTCCCGTGTTCCATATGCAAGTGCAGTCGGTAGCTTGATGTATGCAATGGTCTGTACTAGACCAGACATTGCACATGCAGTGGGAGTATTGAGCAGGTTTATGTCAAAACCAGGGAAGGAGCACTGGACAGCAGTGAAGCAGGTTTTCAGGTGTTTGCATGGCACTAGTGATTATGGTTTGTGCTACCAAAGAAGATCAGGGTTGGACAGAATTTTGGATATTTGTGGATTTGTTGATGCAGACTGGGCTAGAGATCTGGATTAGAGAATATCTACAAGTGGGTATGTGTTTAACCTATTTAGAGGTGCAGTCAGTTGGATGAGTAAGAAACAATCTGTAGTGGCACTATCAACTACAAAGGCAAAATACATGGTAGCCACTCATGCAAGAAAGTAAGCAGTTTGGTCGCAGAGATTGTGTTCAAGTATGGGGTTAGTACATGGAGCTATAAGGATAAACTGTGACAGCCAAAGTGCAATTTTCTTGGCAAAGAACCCTGCATATCATTCAAAGACAAAGCACATTGATGTTCAATATCACTTTGTGAGAGATATGATAGAAGACAAAAAGGTGTTGCTGGTAAAGGTGGACACTTTGAAGAACACTGCAGATGCATTGACAAAATCTGTGAGCTCTGATAAATTCTCTTGGTGTAGAGAGACTATGGGCATTTCAGGGCTGGAAAAATGACTAAGCATTCTTGTGGCCCCCTATGGAAAGAAAACAACAAGTGGGAGAATGTTGGGTTGTGTTATATTCTTTCCACGACTAGCCCACATAGTTAACCGGGGGGTTAGAGGGGGGGTGGTGCCCCCCTTCATTGCGCAGATTGTGTAGCGGGGGGAGGGTCACAGGGGATTTGAGGCGTACCCATAACCCCACTTTATGGGGTGCAGGGCGTTGTTGGACCCTATGTTAGGTTGGGCGGACCCACCTATGGTTTTGCGCATGATTTTCGCACATGTTTTTGGATGTAGTGGTTTTCAGTCCATGGTATTGGACGCGATGGTTTTCGGTCCATGGTATTGGATGCTTCAGCATGTATAAATATGTATTATAACATTGAAAGGAACATAATGAAAAATCAAGCTGGTAGTCCCGGTTTTTGGGATCCAGGGGAAAATCTCTGTGTATATGTGTTTTATGTGTTATGCTCTCGCATTATTTATTTTCTATGTTTTAGAATTTTTATGCAGGTAATTTCAGTACGAGGTTAAAACCTACAAAGAGGAAATACAGGTAGGAAAGCTCCATTAACCCCTCCGGGCAGGCAACTGCCATCAACCCAAGGCTTCATATCCTTTCACAACTATCCACAATTGTCTGGTATGTAAAATTGTCTTTTAGCACTCTTTCCCATAATAATTTACAATACAAACCATATGCACATTATCATTAAAACAAAAGAAACAGTTATGTACACATGCATTCATAACATTATAAATTCTCATTTATGGTTGCAATTCGCATTGCAATGTTTTACCTTCACAGATTTTCATGGTTCTATTAAGCCAAACCTGCTTAATCCCATCAACAATGTTAGTCATAAGTATGAATTTTTTAATCAAGTATTCACTTTCACAACTATTTTAGTTTCATGCATAAACATTGTCATGCATACAAATATATACAAATATTCATTAATGTGTAAATGATTATGATAAGAATCCAAACATTCCCAATTCCCGCAATGTACGATCACCAGCAGACTGGTACATGAAGTAACTACCATAATCACTTATCTACAACTTGCAATAAGATTCATGCATATAAGTTTTAATAGTTATTCATGCAAAACTAACTAATCAACCATGACAAGACTCAATCAACAACTAGTTATTACAGTCAAGTCTCACTACTCGACTTATGGTATATTTATTTTTAACATTGAGAGGGGTTCTTTCAATATCCTTTTTAAAACACTTTATCATCCTCTTCAAGGACATTCCCCATATTTTCATTCAAGCATTTATTCTTTATCAATAGTGCATTGTAACTTTAGTCATGTATCATTAATATTTCATATTTGCAAAGCTTGTTAGTTGTTTCTCACTTTCCTCATTGAGTGTTTAAGATTGTTCATAGGTGTAACAAAGGTTTTATTATCTTTTATCTTCATCGAGATTCAAATGTCATGAACATAGTTTTGCAACATACTTTATTACTTACTACTCCTTAATGTAGTGATAAACATGAATCACACATCTCATGTCAAAACTAGTCTACTGCATATACCAATATGTAGATTGTTAGCCTCGTACCTGAGTTGATGCCCACTAGTAGCATAGCTCAATTTCTTTTATGCTTAACAATTTCCAAAGGCGCCAATGCTGCAACCTTAAGCTTTGATACCACTTGTAACATCCTCGGGTAACCTCACATGAAAATGTAGGGAGTTGGAAAAATTTTACACAAATTACCCACGAGTAATTATCTAAATCACTATTCCATATCCTCATTAACCATTAGATAGAATGTTCATCACTACATAGAGTAACTTTTAGTAGAGGAATTGTAAGTTGCATAACCATTAACAATCATTGTTGTAGTATATTAACATAAATTGCATCGTGTAACCTTGCATCCATTTCATTATTCCCTTAAATAGATTAATTAATCACATAATTTACATTATGAACATCACATCAAGCAAGGAATCAACATCATCAAACTCACACAATAATCAATCACAACATAGAACACCCATATACCCTGGAAACCCCGTAGGGTGAAAACCAACAAACGTTTAATTTTATTATTAAACACTCATGAGGGTGTTCACCCCTTACTCAATGTCTTATAAGGTAGTCAATCCCTTAACCATTGTCATAAAATATTACAATAAAATATCATTTAAATACAGAATATATGGCTTAAAACTATTACAATCATCATGATATCATTTATCCACAAATATTCAATCTTCATATCTTAGTGGCCTGATTTTTCCTTTAGTGAACCATCTTACAGGTCACACTCATTTGCATGGACCATTAATTCTTTACCTTCCACCATGTTAAACATAATCTATCCTTGGCACAAGTCACCATATTTTCCTGCCAATGTTGTCATCAACAAAAATTGATATCATGATTACATGGAGTATTTATCAACGAATAATCAATCTTTAATACCGATTCTTCAACATCTATTCATGGCATACATGAAATGCCTATAAACTATTGCAACATGCTTCCTTTAACAAAATTGCATATGCATTAGTAATAAGTGTATAACCATCAATGAACGTTTATAACAATACCATATTAACTAATATTTCCCCTCACATAAGCACACGTTATTAGAAGACAAATCACTACAACTTTCTATTCATTCCTTTAAAGGAACTAACGCATCAGTTATTATCTTTTTACTTGCGAATTACATAAACTTTATCAAAATAAATAGCCCTTTAGCTGTTATTTTTTATGCATGCAAATACGTAAAGAAATCTAACACCACATGTTATCACTTCCAACATGCGAATGTATATTCTTTCCAACGAAAGCTAACACAAATCTTGCATGCATATACATCTTGTTCCACAAGAAACTAAGACAATAGTTATGATATCATAAAAGTAATCACATATAATTTTTCTAAAGAAATATAGCTCAATAGTTCTTCTATCCATACAAAGAACTTATCTCTATAACACAATGATTGTTCTTTTGCATGCAAGATCTTATCATAATATCCCTTCTTTAATGTATGCAACACGTATTTCCTTCTCTATAATTCTACCATCATTAAGTATTATTTTCATGTAAACAATTCCATACTTCTTTCTCAAAGGGAAGTTAATATAACCTCATTTATCTATCTTCCTATATGTAAGTTTCTCATGCTTCCCTTTCAAGAAATTACCATAGATAACCATATTTATACATAAAAACCAGGCAAGAATAACAAGGTTAACTTAATCTTTTATGCACCGAAATCAAGAAATTAACACAATTCATCTAGCAAGACAATATTTTCAAGAGATTATTCTTTTCAAGAAAGTTAACATAATAACTTTCTCTATGTACATGTAAAAAAATATTTTCTATGTCACAATGGCTACCTTTTTGTGCATGCAATATGTGTTTTTCCTAACACAACGACCTTTACTTCAATGCACAAAATCTTTTCAAGAAACAAGCGTGCATTCTTGCTCTTGTATGAACAATATTCATTTGCATCTTTTAAGAAAACAAACTATTTTTGTTTCAAGAGATCTATCATAAAATCCACTCTTTTCATACATGCAACTATGAACTCTTTTTCTAAAACGAAACTATCTTAATGATTATTGTTTTTATGTAAAACATACTTTTTCTTCAAGAAAGTTAATAATGATTATCTATGTGCCTAGAAGCACATGTTCCCTTCAAGAAATTAAAAATAATCTTATATTTTTCCATGAGAATCTAGCTCAATAGTTATTTGTATCATGCATGCAATGCTTATTTATTTCACAATAAACTTTGAAAAATAACTATTGACACAATGCATTTAAACATATATTCCTTTTCAAGAACCTATTATTAAAAATATCACATATTCTATTCAAAGAAAACCTAGCCACTTTCCATACTATCTCCTCAATAACTTTACATGTCTCATGCATCTTCTCTCGAGAGGATATCTTGGATTCTTAGCAAGAACCATGTGTAATTTATTCCAAGGAAATGACAAAGCTACTTAGCTTTTAACGCACAAGATTCACATGTAATCTTTCTACGAGAAACTAAATATTTACTTAGTTTTTATGTGCAAGAATTAGTGTAATTTATCTCAATAAAATGACAAAGCTACTTAGATTTAAGAGAAACTAAATATTTACTTAGCTTTTATGTGCAAGAATTAGTGTAATTTCTCTCAAGAAAATGACAAAGCTACTTAGATGTTATTGTGCATAAACTAAGCAAATATTTTCAAGAAGACATATAGCCCTGCAATATTTTAATGCATAGGAACTTTGCAATACTTCCCAAGGAAATTAACATAAGCAAACTATACTTTTGCGCACCAAAATAAGGAATTTAGTTTAAATAATATGAACATTTTTAGTCGGACCTTTTTGTGCACATAAACAAAGAAACTTTGAAAGAGAAATTTTTTCACAAATTTCCACATAAAAATATATAAATAATTAAGTTTATCTACTAATTAACTTATTCTACATATACATATACATTTATCTACATATCTAACACATGCCAAAATTAAAATGCAACAACACTAATGACATGAACAATCTATAGAATTGTATTAGTAAAAGGTGTAAATATTTTACAATAATGATAATGGTATAACCAATTAAATCTAATAATAATAATTGGGTAAATTAACAATAACTAGCGTAGATTCATTTTAAATCTAAACCTACCAAGTGTTGAGAGGGATCAAGTCCAAAGTTAAGATGGATCTACTCTTACATTCCATAATAGATTTTCTCGAACCTTTAAATAAGCTTCATCGTAACAAATACCATGAGAAAAGCTATGAATTGTTAACCTAAAAACCACCAACAATAAATTATTATTTTTATTATTTTATTTTTATTTAACCTCATAAAAATGTTTATACAACATCTCTTCTATCTCTCCTATATACAATGAAATAATAAAAATACAATTATTTTAACTAAAACTTTATCCAACCAAAATACAAAGTAATCATGATTAAATAAATTTATAGATAAGACTTTTTTTTTAAACCCCAATTAAATTATAGTTACAAATTTACTTTACCAATATTACATATAAATAAACAATAATGTTTATCATATCAGTGAAGTCTCTCACTCATCCACCTCGAATGTTAAAATCTAGGGATTGTCTTTCCATAAGGAAAATTCTCAACTTTGGGAACAAATGTGATTATATATAAATAGTTTTTCACATCTCTCCATGATATTTGTTTATCATATCAGTAAAGTCTCTCACTCACTTATTCATCCACCTGCAATGGTTAAAATCTAGGGATGTTTTTCCATCATGAATTTCTCAATATATATTCTCAACTTCGAAAATTATATATATATATATTGTTGGTTTTTATATATATGTATATATATTTTATAATTTTTTATGTTTTATTTTATTAGATTAAAAAGTGCTTTCCGTTAACATATAAATAATTAAATTCAAACCAATTATATAAAAAATAAAGTTGCTACTAATAATTAAAATAAAATAATCAATTTACTTTTAATCTTTCAACCTCACATGCAGTTCAAGATGTGAATATGTACATTAATACAAGTACCAAATCTCTATTTCTATTTTTCTGCTTTGAGTCAATTCCTATCCACACTTGAATGAAGTGCCTTAAGTCTTGCCAACCCCAACCCAACCGACAGTGAATTAACCGCTTGAGTCAATTCCTATCCACACTTGAATGAAGTGCCTTAAGTCTTACCAACCCCAACCCAACCGACAGTGAATTAACCGACAAAGCGCCAACCCCATCCCAACCGAGACTGCATTAACCGACAAAGTGCCAATCCCATCCATACTTGTTTGCTTACAAAATAAAAATAAAAAAATTAGATGTGTTTGTGGCGGCAGAGACTGATCTCAATCTCCAAGGAAATCGTGAGACAAGGGGAGGAAGATGACTCACCTGCCATCAGAATGTGAGGAAGGGTTTTTTATATATATATAGCCAGCTTTAACTAAATTTCTTATTTTTTATTATAATAATCTTATGTACCTTCATCAATGATTATCTTGAGTGACTAGAAAAATAGTTGTCATTTTCTTTATTTAAGTTCAATTTTTAATCATTAAAAATAATGACTTTTGTTGTATAAATAAATTTATTTTTCTTATTTAAATTTTAAAAATTTTTAATAATTAAATTAATGAGAACAGATAACATTACCTCTCAATAAAGCTCGATCTCCTAACACAATCAATATATTCTTATAAAATTAAAATATTGATCAACAAAAAATGAAACATATCCCATTGGGATCTACAAGTGCCCCAACCCATGGTCATGAAATCATTTATCTAATTTCACTTTTTAAATAAGTTATAATTTTAAATATATCTTACTTAAAAAACAATCGTATAAAATAATATCTTAATCTTAATTAATATTTTTTTTTGATTAAGTTTGATGTCTTAATCTTAATAGATTAATATATTTATATGTCCATGCTCATTAATATAGCTTTTACCTACATATTCAAAGCCTTCAAAGTTGGATAAAAAGGTGTATAAAGAGACCATCTTTGTACACCAAATAACTTTTAAAACTCCTCAATGTTCTTGTAAAAGGAAGCCAAAAGATCCAAATAACTTTTAAAACTCTTTAATGTCCCTGTAAAAGGAAGCCGGAAGATAATCATTGTTTCTTTTCAAAAGTATGGCAAAATATTTTAGTATTTTATTGTTTTTTTTAAATAATTATGTTTTAATTGTTTGAGGGGAAATTAATCTATATAATGTTATAGGGTTATGAATGCATAAGGATAATATATGTCATCTGTTGGATTTAAGCAAGTACATTATCTAATAAGTGGCATATATTGTCCTGTGCAGTAATGACCCTATAGCAATGTATATATTGGTTGTCGTTTAAAAGAAGCCTCAAACCTAATTTGTTTAATTCCTAGCTATAAACCTAATTTTATATATTTTTCAATTTTCTTGTAAAACCGAGCCAAAAGACGATTATTGATTTCTTTTCAAAAGTATGCTAGACTACTCCAATACTCTATTATTTTCTAAAAGTAATTGTGTTTTAGTATGTTTTAATTGTCTCAAGGAAGCCATTAAAACTAAGTTGTTTGATTCTGAGCTTTTTTTCCCGTGGAAAAAGTCATAATTTTCATTATAGAAGAAAATTACATTTTATGTATGCAGGGCATTAATTGAGTGAGGCATTGCCTGTTCAAAATATGGATATACTTTTAGCATTCCTCCACATAGGGAGTATATGAGAATACACAAAAAAGAGAGAGCTATCTAGCCTCTTCACAGAGAGGGTATGATATTATAAAAGTTCTGATAAATTACAATATAAGCAAAAAAGATAATATCAAAAAATTCCTGTCCCTTGTAATGCTGCTTCAGAAAGATTCAGGGTCTGTAATAGTGCTGATAGACGACACCATCCTTTTCCTTGCATATCATCCATATGTCGTCATCCCTTAGTGCTGCTTCTTTGCAAAAGTGGTCAGCAACGGAGTTCCGCTTCTTGTAAATATGATGACAAGTGAAAGAGTCAAAAGACGTGATAAGTCTATGAATCTCATCCCAGAATAAGCTTCAATGTATATGCATTGCAGATGTGTTTTTTGTTGATCCAGTTAATAACCAGTTTTGAGTCACCATATAATTGCATATTTGTGCATGGTTTATATAAAGCATATTGGATAAGATATTTAGCAGTTAAAAGATCGGCATAGTTATTTGTTCCTTTGCCCAAACCCATTTGGATTTTAAAGGTATGTGTTGCTGATATGTGCAGTACTGCTCCACCTCCACAACCCGATTCCTGAGATGATCCATCAAAGTAGGCCCATGGTATGGAGTAGTTGATGACCTTTATCTCTATATTTCTATGTTGTTTTTGTGTGGTATCTTCAGGAATTGTATGATACTCTGCTAAAGTTCTGTTCAGGATGGAGGGCCAATAAGGGGACTTTTGCTGAAAAATAATTTGATTCCTAGCTATCCATCGTGCCCAGCAAATGAGCAGAGGTATATTCCTTTCCTTGCCTGTGGTATCTTTCCACCAATTATTGCATGCATCCTTTAAGTTGTTGTCGTGCCATCGTCAGTGAATGGAGAGCGCTGAGAGAAATCCATTCCATAGCTCTTGCAAGGTAGGGCAATCCAGAAAGAGGTTTTTTGTGTCTTCATTGTTGTTTTTGCAAAGGTGGCACCAAAATGGCCCTGAGAAAAATCGTTTCATTAGGTTTGCTCCCGTCGGGACCTTATTGTTCAGTATAGACCATAGAAGCAACTTCGTTCTTGGGGCTACTTTTAACTTCCATAAAAGGTTCCACCAAGGCTCAGGGGCTAGCGCCTTGAGGGGATCCATTCGAACTAAATATCCGATCTTGGGGGCATAATATCCAAGTTTGGAAAACGCCTAG
Organism: Pinus taeda; assembly: GCA_000404065.3. Taxonomy (NCBI): domain Eukaryota; kingdom Viridiplantae; phylum Streptophyta; class Pinopsida; order Pinales; family Pinaceae; genus Pinus; species Pinus taeda. The sequence goes on along the minus strand of APFE031057071.1, from coordinate 128,550 downwards.
ATGAGCTCATCATCTCCTTCTGAGATCCTGATATGGGCCTCAGTTAGTACAGATATGTAGTCTTTCCAGTCTTGTTGCCAGGGCGGGGGAATATTTAGAGCTAATCCAGATTTCCAAGCCTGCTGTGTTAGTGAGGATCGACCACTATCCGCTATGTGGCATATATGAGATATACCTTGATCTGCTAGATGAGTTCTCAGGTCTTCGAGGAGTCTGTGAGCATTGCCACAGCTTACCCAGGGGTCTTCTCCTATGTGCACCAGGGAACCAGATCGAATTCTCCAGGTCAATCCATTTCTTATCAAGTCCATAGCTTTTGTAACTGCCTTCCAGATGATTGATATATTCCCGCTAGAATGGTGGCCTTGTCTAATCCAGTCAAGTGGGTTTGAGGGGTTGATGTATTTTGAAGTGATGACCTTCGTTCAAAGGCTACAGTTATTGATTAGTTGCCAACCCAACTATGCTGCAAGTGCTTTCAAAAAGGTGTCCAGTCTCTTGATCCCCCAACCACCCCATCGTTTAGGCATTGCCAGGGATTCCCATCTTGTCCAGGCAAAAATTTTCCCCGTCTATTTCCCCTTCCATAGAAAACGACAGCAGATATTTTGCAACCTATCCAGAATGCCCCTAGGAAGCCAAGCTAAGGTCATCCAATATACAGGCGTTGCTTCTAAAAAAGCTTTGATCAGTACCAACCTGCCTGCTCTGGACAGGTATTTATGGTACCATATATTCAAACGTTTTTCTACCTTAGTAATGAGCCAGATCCAATCTGCAATTTTGTAACCAAAAGGCTTCAGTCGGTAGCCAAGGTATCTCTTGCCTTCCTCTATAGGATGGGAAATAAAGGGGAATCTCCTTAGGGCGAATTGTAATTCGTTTTGGGAGCACCTGAATGTTGTTATAGTGGATTTGGATTCATTCAATATCATCCTCGTGGCCATTAGAAAGGTACCAATGGCTTGATGGAGAGCAGTGAGATCACAAAGGCCGCCATTGAGGAATATGAGCACATCATCCACAAAGAGAAAATGAGTCAATATAGACATGTCAGTGATTTTGATAGCCTTGATTCTTCCTTGTCTGTGTTCTTCTCCTATAAGTCTGCTTAGGCCCTTCACGATGAGAAGGAACAGTAGTGGGGATAGGGGGCGTCCTTGCCTGAGTCCCCTCTCAGCATGAAATAAGGGGGAAGATGATCCATTTATGAGAACACTGTAAGGAACATCGGTTATACAGCTCATGATCCACTTAATGAAAGTAAAAGGAAATCCCAGTTGAGTTAATAAGATTCGAAGGTATAGCCAGTTGACTCTATCAAAGGCTTTAGATAGGTCTATCTTCAGAATCATTCCTTTTAGTCTCCTAAGCTGAACAAAATGAAGGAGTTCTTGAGCAATACCAATCGCCTCATGAATCTACCTATTATGTAGAAAGGCAAATTATTCATGGGATATGTGGAGGGATGGTATTGGCTTTAATCGATTGGCTATGATCTTGGCTATTATTTTGTATATGCAATTGCATAAGGATATAGGCCTGAAGTCATCAAAGGAGGAGGGCTTATCCGCTTTGGGGATGAGAGCAATGAAAGTGGATTTTAGGCCTCCTGGTATCCTTCCACTCCTTCTACTTTCCTTTATGATTCGCAGCAGGTTTGTTCCTAAAACCTCGAAGAAGGCAGTGTAAAATTCTACTGTCCATCCATCCGGCCCCGGACTTTTGTCATTTTTTAGCCACTTCAGAGTATCTTCAAGCTCTTCTAGTGAGACTTCTTGCGAGAGTTCATGTTCCACCTCCTGATCTACATAACTGGGAAAGAGCTCCGCACTACGCATTACTTCAGCTAGGGTAGCATTGGGTGAAGCTTTGTAGATATTTTGAAAGTGCGAACATGCCAGTGTTGCCAGCTCTCGGAAGGATTGTACTGATCGTCCCTGGGTATCTTTGAGCTCCCATATTGTGTTAATGGCCTTCCTCCCATTGGCATGTTTGTGATAAAATTTAGTGTTATCATCCCCCTCCTTCAGCCAGATGGCTCGGCTTCGGAGTCACCAGCTCTCTTCTCTATCTCTTAAGATTTGAATTCTATTTAGCAGAGATGCAGAATATTTGTCCTTTTGCTCCTAAGACATTATGATACCTCCTAACTCCTCCTCAAAGGAGTATATATCGTCCTGAGAGTTAGCTCTTCTGCTTCCTTTTTCTTCCTTGCCCACATCTTGGATAGGGCCTTCAGCTCCTTCATATCATGCCAGAAATCGTGCATGAGATTTCTTGTTGTGCTTGGAGGGTTTTCCTTCCAAAAATCGGTCACCAATTTAATGTATTCCTCATCTCGTAGCCATGTGGAATTAAATTTGAACGAGGCCTTTGGTTTTTCTATTACTTCTTGCAGCTCTAGGGAGATAGGTCGATGATCCGATAGGCCTCTAATGCTCACCCATTGTCTGATTCGGGATCCCCTATTGACCAAGTATTCTTTTAAGAGGAATCTGTCAGGCTGTCTTGCCAGGCTTGCTTCCCTTGATCTATTGTTCCTCCAGGTCGGCCATAGTTTGGTTGAGGGGATGTCAATAAAGCTTTGGGTCTCCAGGAGGTTTTCAAAGAAAACAAACAACGCATCCACCTGTGCTTAGTCGCCCCAAGATTCTACATACCCCAAGGATAAATTTAGGTCCCCCCCAAGATAATGTTATCTTATTGCAGGAGGGTTGAATTAAACAAAGTTCTCCAAAAAACAGCTCTGTCCTGACAGGGACCATATACATGAAAGATTCTGAATTTTGCTTCAAGAGTGGAAGAGTAGATGTATGCTCCCAAGTACCCCCGTCCTCCCCAAACCCTGAGTCTTGATGGAACAGTTGCATGTGCCCTAGTTAAACCTCCAGATCTGCCCATGGCATCAAGCGAGTGGAAATTCCAGCCTGGTAGCCAAGATTCAAGTAGGTGGGTGATAGAGCTCGTAGGGCCAAGGGTCTCTTGAAGGAAAATAATGTCTACAAGCTCTATGGCAAATAAACGCTTTAGGGCTAGTTTTTTATCTGGTCTAGCCATCCCACGATAGTTGAAGGAGAGTAGCTTCATGGAGGGGGGGAGAAAGGGTTTTGCTCTGCTCTAAGGGCCCAATCAATGGTTTTATGTTTGCCAGATGCGATCTCCTCCCCGGCCTGATGTTTGGCTTTGGATAGATGGGAAGGACGCCCCGGAGATTTTGGAGGAGGAGGGAAGGAGTCTACCTCGAAACCTATAATGTCGAGGCCTTGGGATTGCATTCTAGAGCGAAGGGGGTAACAGGATTCTGGGTGAGAGTGGATAGGTAATGAGGGAGAGAGTGCACTGGAGAGGGAGGGCTAAGTGAAGGAGTAAGCAGGAGGGGGAGGCGCTATGGAGCAGTGTTGAACAATAGGGGGCTGATGGAAGAGCCAGGGAGGATGAGAGAGGGAGAAATTGAGGGGAGTGACCAAAGAGTTCATGGTTCAGTCATGTAGAGGAGGGGGGGACAATACAGGAGAGACAAAAGTAGAATAAGAAAAAGAGAGAGGGGAATTTGACATACCTGTGGAATGAGCGTCCCCTATAGCCACCCGAGCTCTTGTCAGAGGTGGGGAGGGAGGTCGAAGTGGAGCTTTCCCATGCTTCTTCCTTGATTCTTTCTCGTGTGCCTTGTCTGCTTCAGCCAGGACATGTTGTAAGAGATCTTCCACTTCCATAGCTAGCTGAGGTTGGTCCCGAGGGGTACGAGCTTCCTAGTCTTTATGCTCTAGTTGATGACCCTTTTTGTTAATCAAGTGGCAATCCCTATATACATGACCGACCTTGTGGCACCTACGACATCTATAGGGTATGCCTTCATAGTCCAGTGGCTACTTCCAAGTAACTGATCTCCACTGTATGGTAATGTATTCATGTAACCCTCCCCTAGTATCCCTATGTACCAGAATCCTAGCAAAAGCCATCTTGCCAGTAGATAAATAAGACTTATCAAATTCCATATATGTGCCAATTGAGTTCCCAATGTGACGGAAAATGTCTTCTGACCATAAGTGTAATGGGAGCCCTGGTAATGTGACCCAGATTGGGCCAATGCCTAGCTGCTCTGTATTCGGGTCGAAAAGTGGTGACCAACACTTCAGGAGGACTGGGGCATGCTCGAAATGCCAATAGGACGATAGGACCCAGTTCGTGTGGTCTGGCCTTGAGAATCGTAGGGAAAACCACCCTTTCACAAACGTTTGTACTGAGGGAAAGTCGGCTAAATGATGCCCCCAGACCTCTGATATCCATGTTTTTAGGCAAGTCACTGCATAATTGTGTCCCTGAATTCTTCCAACTAGAACCCTATCTGCGAAATCCATAGTATCACCAAGTTGAATTTCCTCCTCGAGCTTGAGAAAGGTGTCGACAGCTTTGGTCTGGAAGCACTTAGTCTTCTTGCAGGCCCTCACTTCAGCAGCTGAGTCTCCTCGACGGTCAGAGGTGTACTCCGAAATGGGGGGGTTCTTAGGGGGAAGGGATGAGCCGACTGGGATGGCATCTGCTAAGGGGGGAATATTGGTGAAACTGCCCAAAGGAGGAGAGGACATGCATGGCGTAGTCAGGGGGACCGTAATGGAGGATGGAACGGGAGAAGTGGAGGGGAAATGGACAGAGGGGGGTGGGAGGTATGACTAGGGGTAGGAGACGAAGGGTTAGGGTTAAGGCACCCTGATGCAAACCCTAGGGATGATGGAGACGGCAAGGGAGTGGAGAGGGACGGCCAGGTTGGAGGGTCGTCCGACGAGATCACCTGGTGGTCAGATGGACTTGAGAGGGAGGGGAGGCCGGAGATAGTCTCATGCAGCTCGTTGCTAAACAAATGCGACCCTAGCTTAGCAGAACGCGGGGTCGTCCAAATAGAACCCCCCGCCAACGGTTCTTCCGAGTAATCCACCAAATCGAGGTCCATCGTTGTCAAGTAAGTCGTATCGCTAGCTACCTGAGGTAACCACCAAGGGAAAGAGCAGCAAGTTGTAAAATGGGCAATGGAGCCAGGGGTCAAAGCAACAAACCATGGAGCAAGTAAAGGTGGGCACAGTAAAACGGAGTAAAAAAAAACCTAGTTACGGAGGAAGGGAATATTATAATGTTTTCCCTCTACCGAGGGAGATGTGTACTCGCACAGTACAGCCAGTTGCGCCATCGTGCTTTAGACACGCAGCAGCTAACCAAACTCCCCTGCTTGTTGCGCCATCGATCACCTCATAGGTTAGTGTTTTGTGTGGTAGTGACCAAGTATGTTTTTCCTTTGCTAAAGTGTGAATGATGTGTTTGATTCTAAGCTATGAACCTAACTTGATGTATTTTTCAAATTTCTTTAGGGAGTGTTAAAGTGATAATTTGATAATAATTATTAAAAAAAAAAATTGCAAAATTTGGCTCACATGAGTTAATTAATTTATTTAAAGATGTTGAGATTTATAATAACTTTGTTCTTAATTAATAATAAGAATTATTATGTATTGTTATTTGTAAATATAAATTGACTCGTTACTTTAAGAGACGTTCTTCAACTTGGTATGGTAAAAATGTTGTAATTTCTTAAAAATATTTTGACTCGGACAAAAGAAAATGGAAATAACTTCAAACTAAAATAACAAAAATATACGTTGTTATTATTATTATTAATAATTTTTATTGGGTAGTCAAGGTAAATTTGACTTGGTCAAGTTACCAGTAGTTTTTGAGCTTCAAATTTATGAGAACCCATGGTATTCACCAATGCTATTCATGTGGAATATAGCCTATCTAATGGGAATCAAGATATTTGATCTCTCTCGATTCTTCATAGATCCAAAGTTAAGATGAATCTATGTTAGTTAATATTATTCAATGAAAAATATGTCATAGATCCAAAGTTAAGATGAATCTATGTTGGTTAATATTATTCAATGAAAAATATGTCATTTAAAATGATTTGTAAAAGGATAGACTTTCACTCTTGCCATTGCTTTTGGGTTTTGGGACATTAACTTATTGTCTTATGTCCAAAGAAGACAAGCTCTTAGCCAAGCAAAAGTAGTTTTAGATCTTAATCTAAGACTAAAAAGGAGATTTTAACCTAAACAATATCTACAAAAAAAAGTCAATATTTCGTATTCTCGTCACTTATACTATAGTAAAAGGGTCATGTGCTTTCAAGTAACATCCCATCTTAATCTCGTATGTGAAACCAAATACTATTGTGATTGCAATTTAACTTCTTACTAAGGAGTAATTAGATTTAGTAACATCCAATCTTAATCTCGTATGTGAAACCAAATACTATTGTGATTGCAATTTAACTTTTTACTAAACAGTGATTAGATTTAGTATTTAGTTTGAACTTTACGTGAATTTTCATTTATTTTATTTTTTGAATCTTCTCCCAGCGTGGAAAAAAATTTGGCAACTCAAATTTGTCTATCTACAAAGGATTTAAATAGGTTACTTTGAAAATGTGCAAATGCATCATTGAATTTTAGTAAAATAGTGCCACTTAAAATATCTAGTTGGTTCTTCCTAAAGGGTAGACTTCCACAAGGGTAGACTTCCACTTAGTATTTAGTTTTATGTAAATTTTCATTTATTTTATTTTTTGAATCTTCTCTCATGGTGGAAAAAAAATTGGCAACTGGAATTTGTCTATTTACAAAGTATTTAAATAGGTTACTTTGAAAATGTGCAAATGCATCATTGAATTTTAGTAAAATAGTGTCGCTTAAAATATCTTGCTAGTGCTTCTTAAAGGGTAGACTTCCACTTAATATTGAGTTTAAACTTCATTTATTTTATTTTTTGAATCTTCTCTTAGGGTGGAAAAAAATTTGGCATCTTAAATTTGTCTACTTATAAAGGATTAAGTAGGTTACTTTGAAAATGGTCACTGTACCATTTTTTTTTAAGCTTTTCCTGCACTTTAGCCTTTACCTATATCTTCTCTTCATTGTTGTGACAATAAATTCAACACTTAGTGATAAGTCAACATCATAAAGTATTAACATTTTAGTCCTTTAAGATGAATTTGGCCCCAAAAGTCAATGTTGAAACTTTGTTGTGATACCCTGTCATTGACCTAACCACCTCATCATCCGAGTTAAATATTTGAAATCATTACCTCGCTCAGTGTGCTAGTGGTTTTATCTGTTAGGCATCATTAAAGATTATGACAAGTGAGGCTAATTCTGCCATTGAATAATAAAGTCCCCCCATCTAAGTCATCCCCTTAAATCTTTGAAACTTGAAAGAAAAGGGAAAGTGAAGTGGCCGTGCCCAATGCATAGGCTTCTTGACACTATGATCATGGGTATCCTCACAAATCACAAGAAAGCATCGACGTGTCACTAACACATACCCAAATCTTCTAGTGACACTATCGTTTTTTCAACGTATTGCTCGATAATTTGCTTTGTTTTTTAGCAACTTGGCAATTAGTCCTCCTTAGATCGCGAAAGCTTTCACTTTTTCGATGGCATAGAAGCCAGTCCTCCTCTCGTTCATCTTTTCACTTTCTCGATGACGCTGAAGCCTGTCCTCTCCTTCTCATCAATGGTTTGACTTTCTCAGCAAACATGGAAGAAGCCAGCGGAGGGTTAGCGAAGTCGTATGCAGATGGCCAAGCCATGAATTTGACCTTCTAATGCCAAATGGCATCAACGCATTGTGCTAGTGTTAGGGCTTGCATTTATTTCGCAATCTCAATGGCAAATCAAACTTGGTTTTAGTGAGTATTCATTCTTAGTGAGGACGAGTAAGGCTCTCATCCTACATCCTACAGTTATATAAAAATGGAAAGAAAGAAAAACTTACCCAGCATTTATGGAAAATTGAATATTCATCCACATAAGTAGAACTTTGTAGTTTGTTAGCACTCCTCTTTCCAAAAGGATCACAACGTTATAGCACCCAAAATTTCCCAAGGTCAAATCTATAAGGGCATCACCCCACACTTATACATTATTTCTATATAGTCATTGAAAGGTTTTTTTTTGCATTAGCTCTGCTATTTGAGTCAATATATTTTAGGTTGGTGAGGTTTAATATAAATTATAAACACTTTAATTTGACAAACTTATAGCATGTTATCGAGAAGGAGATGATGAATATGCAAGCTTGCAACAGGCCCTCCTCATTGCCAACGCTTTAAGTGCACTTCAAATTCAAAATCCTTTGAAGTCACTAGAGCTTGCTTTTGATTTCTAAATAGGTGTATAACTACAAATCCATCATAAAAGTTTTGGAGAGACTTTAAATTAGTCGTGCAAAGTTTATAGTTCCAACTTGGATATGTATACACTCTCATGTTATGAAGGAGTGGACTCCATTCAATACTAAGTGGAGAAGTACACAAATTCTCTCATAAGCACCTAGAGGCACAGACAATAAACTATTCAATCGACGCTATAAAAATATTGTCAATTTGGAATGTTAGAAAGAGTTTTCTTGGTGGGCGCTGATTGTAGGACCTTGTAGCATATGAGGGTGGTCATGAAGAGAAAGAGACTTATGTCACAAGTTATGTTTTTTTCCCAAAGATAGCAACCTACTTCCCATTGAACTCATGTAATTAGGAAAGAGAAGAGGTGAATATTAATGAATCCAACCAAGTTTCAATGACCTCTAAACATTAGAGGCTCTGATCTCAAACACAAATTATGGAAGTTGGGAGGTTATATTCTAAATAGAAGAGAAAGTCAAGGTAAAGAGATAGGTGGGGAATTTTAGATTAAATTTTTTTCACTCTTATAGCTTTATTTCCATACCATATAGCTATCATTGGTCAAATTTCATTTAGATTTCAGGGCAATCAGGAAATGTCCAAGTATAGACCCTACTCCTCATGGGTGACGCAATCCCTATTAGGCCTGCATATTTCAAGTATGAATATACACATTATATATGATAGGCCTATAGCAAGACCAACAAAGAAATACTCCATAGTGATTGCAATTCAATCATTCATTTAGGTATCATGGCCATGATAAGGAAACTAAATTAGGTATTTCCCCTCTTAAGTAAAATAAACCATGCTTATACCAATTGTTCATTTGCTTGTATATGTATAACTACACACCACCCCAAAAGAGTAGGGATATAATGTGTGTGTGTGTTTACAAACACACACACACACACACATAATTGTTTTCGCACAAGGACTTCAGTAAGTTGTCATCTTGGGCAACCCTAAAGGTTGTACCCCCAGTGGGTACTCAAAGACTACAAAGTGGATAACCGAATGGAAAACTTGCACAAGGTGAAAAACCTAGCTCCTTTTCCAACCAATCCATAACACAATATCATCTCTTTTTAACCTAGGGCTATGCTTAGTTAAAGAATGAAATGAGGGAATATTTATTGCAATCCTTGGGTAAGCTTGGGGAGTAATGTAATACTCCCATCATACTCTAAGGTCCAAGTTGATTCCCCATACCATAAATTACAAGGATAGTAAGTTCTTGGGTGAACATTTTTATGCTTATTTTCAAATGTCTAGGAAAATTAAGACTTGTTGAGTCTTCTTATAAAAAATTAATGTTTCATTTGTGAAGCATGTCATCAAACAAGGTCTCCAAGATATCGTTGAATTAATCGAAGCCATTTTTCAATCACCCGACATATTCATCCCTAATATTATAATAAAAATTATGTAGAATTATCCAACATATACATCCATTTAAAGTAAGAAATATCAAGTAGATTACAATTAATACATGTCATTAAAACAGGGGAAAATACATCATAAAATCATTTGCCTACAACTAGAAAAGAGTGTACTCCTTTCAACCCAACCATAGGCTCAGTTGTGCCTATCACTATATACAACTAGCCACCCCTATCCAAGCTATTATACCATCATGGAAACTTGCTTTCTTAAGGAAATTGATGGTTGTGAAGGCCACTCTCCTTTATACATAGTCAATAGAAGAATGGTCTCTACCCATTAAGCCTAGGATGTTCACAAATTGTATATATCCCTTCCTAACTAGTCGCAATTTCACAAGGGAGTCCCTTCACTACCTATTCAATCTATCATCACCCGTCCCCTCCTAGTGCCTACTTCCTTCCCCAACTAGCATCATAAATTTCACAATACCCTTTTTCCCAATTGGGCACAAGCTTTTTACTAAAATTCAATAGTCAAATTCAAGTTTTAGTAGGCCTAACACCTTGTAATGGACCCAATTCAAATTTGATATCCATGGGTGTGATTTTTTGCAGCCCTAGAGAGCTTTGTTTACCTGTAAAAATACAAACAACAACCTACTCATGATTTTCATTATTTTCGCTAGTAGGCACTTCCAAAATTCCTGAAAACTCTTCCTCAACCCCTATCCTCTCCTTTACACACTCCCAACATCTTATGTAATGGTTTCCCTGGACCTCGCTTGTATCCTCTTCCCCTTTCCCAAAAAACTTGTGATTTTTTTGTTTATGGCAAAGAAATTTGTAGGTCAAATTAGGAAATAAAGGTGGCTACTGGTTGTACCATCAGATGATGTTTTTAGCTGGCCCAACCACCTCCCCTATGCCTTCATGGCTATGCTTGGGTGGCTATCGAACTACCCGGTTCTCTCTCAATAATTGATTTTCGGGAAATTGGCAAAGAGGGAAGAATTTCAAGTTTAAATTTTGGCAATTTAGCAATATGAGTTTTTCAACTAAGGTTATTTACTTGACAAACAAGGTAATCCCCCAACCACCTCACTAATTTCCAATCATGATATCATGGAAGTAGCAATAGTCATCCCTTTAGTTAATTATTCAACAATTTTTTATTAGTTAAGTGGAATATATTTACATCATTTATAATTTTCCATTATAGTCTTCAAAATTGATGAAACATCTATATTGAAGTCACAATGAGACTAAGACATAATTATAATTGCAAAATGGGGGAAAACAGGGTGTTAAAAGGTCAAACATTGCTTAGAAACCTATTTGTGATGCTTTTCTTTAGAAAGTTTTCACTAATGGGCATAGTGGGTACCCCATGTAGAATAGTGGTACAATAGCACTTATCATGGTGCTACTAAAATGAGACCATATAAATCTCTCTATGGCCTAAAATCCTTTCAGTACTAGGCAACTCCACGATTCATGCAATGGATAGCCCGCTTCACATGCAAAAAGCCATTCATTGGAAACTTAAAGGACAATTTAGTTCTAGCTCAAAATATAATGAAGTAACAAGCCAATTTGCATGACATAGAGTCTTCTTTTGTAAAAGGGCATACAGTGTTTCTTCACCTTCAACCCTATAAACAAAAATCCCTTAAAGAAAAAAACCACCATAAACTAGCATCAAAGTTCCATGGACCCTATAAGATCATACAACAAATTAGCGAAGTTGCTTGCTAACTTGCTCTTCCAGTTAGAAGATGCCACACAGAAACGAACAATGATTCCATAATAATTTACATACCTCCATCCTTCAAGACAATATTGTTTTTGAAGGGGGGTGACACATTCAGATCCTATCCTAACCTCCCTACTTTAGGGTAATTAGGGTTTAGTAAGTTATGTATGCAACCATCTTTTTTGAATAAGTCCATTAGATAGTTAGTGGATATTTATCCAATGTAAACTAGTCCTCTTTATAAGTAAGGTCCACTTGGTAGTCAGTGCTCATTAATGATGGCACCACAAGCAGGTAAAGTTTTGTAAGGTCCACTTGGTAGTCAGTGCTCATTAATGATGGCACCACAAGCAGGTCAAATTTTGCTATTATGAATCTATTTATAGATCTAGGAGGCTATGCAATGTTTTTGTTGAGTATTTTTGTAACTAAAGCTCAACTGAACAAGAAGTTATCTAACCTTAAAATGCAACTAAACATTGCTTTCTTTCTATGGTTGTCATTAATACAAAGATATATTTTACATATTGGAACTCATTTATCTCCTATATATGTTTTTTTGCATTTATAATCTCTTAATATCATGCTTATAATTCAAATTTAAGTATTAAATATCACGACATAATTTTAAGACTTATCATTATTTACCTTTTCGAATCATTGTATTTTTCAATTTTTTTCTCCTTAACAAAATAACAATACTTTTCCAGCACTAGACTTTTTCAATACTGTTATGCATCCTATTTTCTCATAAAAATTAATCTTAAAATAATTCTATTTGATACAATTATTCCAAAATTTAAATATTAAAGATCACTACATAATTTTACTTTATCATTATTTATTTTTTTGAATCATTATAT